>VWZD01006501.1:837180-856319 GCA_013396695.1 Sakesphorus luctuosus
AGGAAAATACATTTTAAGGGGGAATAGTCTTTGGTACTGTCTTCTATCCCTGTTTAGCAGATAATGTATGCCAGGCAGTACATAGATATCCTACGATTCAGAACTACTTGTGATGTTACCCAGCTTGTAAATAGCGTTTTATTTGATTGACTGACCAAATTCTAGCATGTAGCTCATTGTGTTCCCCTAATCCTAGATCTGAACACTTTAAAAGAAAACATCATGAAAAAATTCTTTCCTTTGAAGTACAGTTGGAAACCAAAACTGTGGGATATGTAAACAAAACCAGCTTCGACGTGAAGATCGTCATTTATAAAAGCTGCCTTCCTGGGGCTCTCCCTTACATGAATTTCCTAGTGTCTAACTGGAGCTATTTCTCTCTACAGCCTTTCTCTCAGTTGAACTTCAAAGTCAGTCCCTCTAGTGAGGTAACAGTTACCATAACACTTACATTAATTCTTTGCCTTTAGTATTTTAATAACACTTTCATCAGACAAGGGTTGAAAGTTTGCAACAGGTTTGAAGTTGCAAAGGGCTGAGAAGGAATGAGGGAGAAGGATGACTGAGCAGTCACATTAATCTTAAAAACAGAGCTGAAAATCTACATATGCTACAGTTTATTTGAAGGGGGAGTTGTGTTAAAGCTTATTATGCAGTTAGAGCTTATTTATGCTAGAATAAAATAAGCTCCAGAATACCTTTATGTAACCCTTTCTTATTTAAAAATTGATTACGACACAGAGGGAGATGCAGCTTAAAAGGTAAATCAACATTTTGTTCCATTGAGCAAAACTGTTCTGTTTAAAATTAGTAATTTAAGTTCTGATAACAGTTGTCAGTGACTAAATACACCATCTCTTAAAAGTTAAAATTAAAACCACATGCTTTTGTGAAACTTTTAAAGATATTCCCATTGCTAAGCTAGCTGAAATCACTAAGCACCAAGCACCCCCTACAGTTTTTTTGAAAGAGTGGAAAGGAAATTAGTTCTATTTCAATTTAAACCCATTAGTTTTTCAAAGTTAAGAAATTGAGCAACACTGAGGAAGCAAAAGCTTCTGTCCTCTTACAATGCATGCATTAAAGCCAACTGAAGAAAAATGAAATTAAACAACTATAGCTTCTTGAAAGACGTGGTGACCAGTAATGCACAATTCAGGCCAGTGCTCGTAATTACTAACAGTTTGGCTCAAATAAATTTGTTTTAAAACATACAGGCTTAATAAAGCTGTTTTTAATAACTAATCTCTACATAAATATATTTTATATATTAAATACTTTACTTACCTTTCACCAGAAATTCTCTGCTACAGCAAAACAAGGAGTGGGGAAAAAAGTGATTAACTCAACTTCCTAATTACAATAATTTAATTGAACAAAGTAATCGTTTCCAATGAAAAGAAACATAGATATGAAACATTCCACTAAGTGTGTTAAGATTAAATTAAATCTGAGCTCAAGCAGCAGCCCATCAGCAGCCTCAGTAAATGTCAGGACCAGTTAAGCTCTTCCATGAGACAGCATCAACCACCCTTCCCTGAACAGGCACCAGGAATTGGAATGGAATGGGTGGGCAGGGGACATTATTTCAAAGAAAATAGGTCCAAGCCTATGGGGCTGGCACCAGATATTCTGACATTTTGGAAATGACATTTTCCCCTGTCTTTCCTTCTTTTTTTTTTTTTTTCCCCCTCAGCCATTCCCTGAGATTTGCCTCTCTGCACTGAAGGGTTGCTGTATCACTCTGAGGTCTGGATTTGGTAATCCTCTGGATGACTTACCTGCTGCTGTTTTTAACATTTCTCCTTTGGTCTCCTGCTGCCTGTAGAACAACTAATAGGGGAAAGCAATGCCTCCTCAGCAGCCCATTCCATCAGCTTGCCAGAGCTGGGCTGTGAAGCCAAGATGCAGAGCCTCACATTAAGTTCCCGTCCTCAGCCCCTGATGGCAAGGCAACAACTTCCAGCTGAAAAGCAGCAGGCAGAAAATTGAGACTGTCACTGTCATTAATTCAAGATTCCCTTACCAGGTATCACCTGAAAAAACCCAATTGTCAGAGCCTCCCCGATTTTATTGCCCTTCTATTATTTTACATGGCCATGGGCTGCTTGGGAGTGTGGATGCAGGGCAAAAATCAGAGAGAAAGCCAATGCAAGAAATGGCTGCACCAGAAAGGGACTGGAAAAGTAGCAGGCACACAGGAAAATTCTGACAAAAGTTCTATACATGGGATTGACATCAGTTAAGTTGGCAATTATGTGTGACGAGACCTCTACTTATTTAATCTCTCCAAGGTTTTCTACTATCTATAACATGAAAAGAACAAGGAAACATCTCCTACCCAGCAGCCAGTAAATGATCTGATTAGCTTAAGAAATATTTAAAGTGCTTGTTTAATCAAAGACCTTTAACTATATGGTTCTGGTTTGCAAAATGTAACACAGAGGATATTGCAAAGGATATTATTTCACTGCAAATCCTTTTCTTGTAATGGTTGTCAATCAGTAAGAATCAAGAAATTAATTCTTTAGGAAACAAAGCATATATGCACAACCAAACTGAAAAAAACTCAACAAATTTAAGTTTCCTACTTGCCAGATAATAAAAATGAACAGATTAATTTAATCCTGCACTGGGTAATGAAAATACCAGTATTGAAATCACTTCAGTTGCAGAAATGACATTTAGTATCCATCAAGTCAGGAATCTGCATCAAAAAGCTAATTCTCTTGCTAGTTTTACTCAACACTTGAAGGCTTTGAGTACAGCTTGTATCAAAATTGTATGTAGTATTACAAATACTTTAAATTGCATTTTTAAATTTTGTTTTCTATTTTGTAACTGAGTAAAGTCAAGGTTTGTAGAATAAGGCTATTTGAGGAAGTGTTATATTTAAAGTTTAAAAAACAAAAGTATGAAAATGACTTCTTAGTATAACTTAGCATAATTTTATTTTTTCCTGACTCTCCTACTCTGATTTTTGGATGTACAATTGTTGTAAGATACAATCACTATAAAATGTTATGATTTTCAGAAATTCTTAAAAAATAAAAATTATTTTAAAATCTGGTGCCCTGTTAGGATAGATTCTTCAGATGAAATTTATTGCTGTAAATACAGACTCACTTGATTGCTTCATTAGCATTTTTGCTTATTTGTAGTATTTGAAGTCAATTCTGTGACATCAGCTAAACATTCACAGCTTTGGTGTCATAGCTAAGTTTGTTTCATCAGCATGGCATGGGCAAGAATTGTATTTCGTTTTTCAGTTCTCTGCTCTAATATTTGGGTTTTCTGTTCAGGAAATCAGCAGTTATTCCTCCTTATGGTCCTTGGTTCCTGAGTAACCTGCTGGAAAGGAAGCTCTTCAAAGTTTTGGGGTTGTTTACTCTTACAAACACTAGTCCTAGCTAGCATTAAGGAGATATGGAGACAGACATGAACAAATGCTGCCTGTGTAGTAACTTCAGCTCCCAAACCCCTTGGTTTTCAGGGGAGAGATAACAATGTTTTCATTGATATAGCTTCAAATGGAAGTAGTTCTTTGATTATCCTTCATTTGAATAGCTAATTATTGCAGAGGAACATAAAATTTCATCTTTTGAATATTGTGCAGAAGGTGAAGCATTTTAGGAAATTCCATTTAAAAAAGACCAAATAATAATGATGGCAAAAGCAAAAATTGGTATGTAGATGTAGGCAGGTCATTAAATCTCTGCAATTTTTAAGTTTCAAGCTGTTCCACATCCACAACTGCCTTAATTTGCAGTAAGAAACTCCACTAGAGCCAGAAGAGTGCAATTCATAGGCAGATGTTCTACAGAGGAAAACCAATTTTATAAAGTATATAGCTTAAAAATTTTGTCTGGAATACTTAGTATATTTCTTTAGAGCTTGAATAACTAGTACTTAAACAGTTGTTCTCAGGTTTGTGCATGGGTAGGAGCATAAACTGAGTTCCTCCTTTGTAAGTTTGGCACAAGAAATCAGAATCCACCTCATTGCCTAAGAGCCACTTTTCCAATCTGCAGAGCAAGTGCACCAGTCTCCAGCAGCTGACATGAGTGCAGTGAGGGTCGGAGATGCAGGGTAAAAGTGCATTTGTTTCTGGCAACACAAAGAGAACATCAAGTGAACTATTTTAGTTTTCATAATTCCTCACAAAGAGCCAATTTCCTACACCTCCTGAGCTGCATCTCTCAAGTGCAGACTCCATAGGGTAATGCAGCCATACAAACCCTGATACAAAAAAGATTAACCTAAAGCTCTGTTTTATGACAAATCTAAAGGTGGGACTAGAGATACTTAGGTGATGAAGCAGAGAAGTGAAAGGTTCATGAATGAGTTTATAAAAATTTCAGCTTTAAGCCACAACAAACCAACCCAAATTGTCTGGATTTCACCACTTAGGACCCTTCTCCTTAAGAAACAGGTAAGTTATGGATCCTACCAATATCCAGAAACAGAGGGACAAAGGGAACATTATCATGGTAAAGGGCACACAAGTCAGATCAGGCCTGTGATCTGCTGACCAAATTAAGCCAGGCATTTCCTCAGCAGTGTGCTGGCAAATGACATGGCTGCACTTGCTTGATGGACACAGCTGTGGAAGGAATGGGACTACTGTCATCTTCAGCAAGTGAAAGTGGAGAACTGAAACCACCTCATGCTACCTTTCCATTTTCACTTAATCTTTTTCTTTTTTAGCTGTCTTTACCCACACCATGTACAGCCAACACTAATACTTCCGAGCAGATCAGATCTCAGATATCTCATACTTTGTCAATTTATACCATACAAAGAGCTGAGAACTACCTTCCGAGTTCTGGCAAACTCTGACATGACAAAGCAGTGTATTTTGAAATGCAGGTTTAGAAGAAGGGCTGGTTTCTGGGTCAATCAGCAGTGAAAATGCAAACTGAGATCCCTATGTTGCATGAGAACCCCAGACTCTAGCATGGGCTTAGCATGCTTTCAGAAAAAGTAATTTGAGAGACATCCAGTGCACCACTTTTTCCCCAGGACTTTTATTCTTTGCGTGAAGGCAATATGTGATGACATTTTACAAATGTCTGGACAGCAATCACTATAAGAAATGAACTCAAAAGTATGTGGGACAAACTGTATTTCAAACAAAATATACAGTAAAAAAGTTTTCCACAGAAGTTACTATTAATTAATTCAATGGAAATTTTAAATAAAAATATCTTCCAACATGAAAATATGACAAGTTAATTTATTTCCATAGGCAACCTAATTCAGAGTACAAAGTGATATGAATTTCTCAAAACTGTCACTGTACCTTTTACATTTTTAAAATAACTGATCTAAAAGTTGATACAAGAATAAATTTGGTTTTGGAGAGCTGTCCAATAAACTGGATACACACTAATGCCGTGCTATGACAGTTCTATTTATGAATCACAGCTGACACTACAGTAGCATCACTTTATAAATCACAAGAGAATTTTAATATTTTACAATCAAAGCACAAAAGTGTCACAGTACAGAGACTGTACAATTAGACAAACAAACAAATATTAAATATTTTGCACAAGGCCTGAGTTCACTATAACATATTTTGATTTACAACTTCATCTCAGAAATCTGTACAGCACTTAGAATTGTTTCAGAGAACTTAAAGACAATACAACTTCAGAACTTTTTTGTCCTGCTGATACAAGTGTGAGGCCTGGAAGGCAAAAGGATTTGGTGTATGAATCCAAGGTTTTACTGCCTTGTGCAACTCCCTTGCAAAGCAGTCAAAACCTAATGGAAAGTAAGGTACAAGGCAGGACCTCACTGCGAAAATAAGCTAACTCATCTGAAATTCTCCAGATACATTTCCTCACAGCTATTTCAGAGTAAAAGTTCACAATGAATATATAAAATGCAGCATATCTCTTTAACAAAGAACAAAAAGGAGGTCACATACACAACAGGGTACTTTTTCTGTATTTCCCCTCCCTCCACTTTCATCAGAAATGGCACAAAACAGCAGCCTCACCCATCAAAAACTCCTGATCAATAAAAGGTCACTCCAAAGTTCAAAAACTGCATTGCAATGCAAGATCCAGTGTTCATAAACTTAAGTTTTAAAAACTTTCCTTTTCTGCTCAAGTCACATAGATGTAGGCAGACTAAGCATGTGCATGTATATTAGGTAACCCAAGTATCATATAATTCTTAACCTGTAGGGAAGCTTTAGGGAATTTGATTCAAATCTAACTTCTCATTTAATTTTTGATTTTTGGTGCAATTGAGCTGAAAAATCTAGAATCATATAACCTATACAAACACTTATCTATCCACAGAGACAGATAACATTACAACAGCGGTTATAATACAAAAGTTAACTTACATTTTCCTTACTTTAAAAGGCTATCAGGGTATTTATTTATGTTCCACATAAATGTGAAACAGTTGTTCCTAAAAAGACAAAACTTAACAGAAAAGGAAAGTTTTAAAGAATAAGCCTTGAAATGTGTACCTACACATCCAAAAATCCTACCTTTTACTTGGGGTACTCAGCACCTGTCTAAGGCCTCAACTTTCTCACACTACTTCTTATTCACAGAGAGGAGATCACTGTATATTCATTAAAACAAACTAGGGCATTCTACCTATGTCCCCCGGTAAAAAAACTTCTCTCCACAACTCCTGAATAATTGGTGGACTCCTCTACCTTCCAAAAGACTCTTCTGATACTGCTGTCCTCCTGCATGAGCAGGTTCCATGGGCTGTTCTGCGCCTTATTCACACCACTTGTATGATGAAAGGGAACAGAAAATCTGCTCCCTCCTCCATCCTTGAAATGACACCTGTGCTGTTTCTTCCCTCTGGAGAGTCACAACTAGGGCCTTCTAAGCTAATCTGTAACCCAGTAGTTTTAAGGTTCCCCTCCACCAGTCCAAGCAGAGAAGGTTTGCCAAGTCTCTTTAATACAATACTTCATTCTAGCAGGAGTAGTTTGTTCTCTAAGACTGAGTTTTCAGAGGATACTTTAGAGTCTCTCATACGTAAAAACAAATGGAACCAACAGCTCTAATATGGCAAACGCTGCGTTCTTGGTGTAGTCATGTTCATTTAGCACAGAGTAGCCAAAGCACAACTGATGCGTATATGTAAGATGTGCAGCTATTTTCACTTCTTTTCTCTGTCTCTGGTAAATATAAATAAATCAATTAAACAATAGGGACTTACTCCTCTTTACCTCCCCTTTAAAAATGAATGTAAAATAAACTACGTGGGTGGACCATTTCAGCCCAGACTCTGCTCTAATTTCCACATTAGAATGAAGATACGCTCATAACCTTCCAGGCATCCACATTTTTTCCTATAAATCAGGTTCAATACAAAGGACATAAATTTATTCTACTTGATAGCCTTGTTCAAGGCATTGTAAAAAAAAGAACATTTTTTTTTAATCAGATTACTATTTCAGTAACATAATTTGTAATTTTTGAATTCAATACCAATTTCAAACCTATGTTCTCCATTTTATTTTACGTTAGGGCTAGGCAGACCCTCTGCTCCAGGCCAAGCTAGATGCAACACTGCTTTCCATCCAGGTCCAGACACAGAAGGCTCCTGGAATATCCATACTCTTTCCCAAACAACATCTTGGATGTGAAGTACAACTACTGCTCTCAAACAACAGTATTCACTCTGGCCACAACATGAGTCTTCCAGCCTCTTGCAGGGCCTCAGGACACTTACTTGCAAGTGGAGAGATCAACTGGACAAGGCTTCCTAAAAACTACTGCAGCAGGAGCCAAGTGGCCCATGACTGTGGTGACTTACCTCTTGCAACTCCTCTTTCCTCTAAATGAAGAAGAAATAATTAAGAGAATCTCACACACTCCCAGTTTCCCGACACACTGAGCAGGAAGTATCTACAAGGAACAGGGAGTTGACTCTCATTTTAACTAGTTTTCTTTCTTTTTTTTTAGTTTTTGAGTAACTTGAAAATTTTGTTATGACTTTCATAAGCACCCTTTTAAATTTTCTTTGTTGCTTTTCTGCTTTGGTCATTCTGAAAATTGCAGCAAACTAGAGAAATCAAATATTAATGAAAAAAATCCTGTTTCTTGAGACAGATAAGGATCTTACTCCATCATACTTGATAAAAGAGCCTCTTTTAATTTGAACTTGCAGGATTTTTTTGACTTTGTCCTTGTATAGCCCATGCCAAAAGCATATATCCCAAACCCCACAGTTTAGGAGGTCTAGTATATGAAGTCTTTCAGTTAGTATCACCTTCAATAGGTTAAACTAAAATGCAGTTCTGAAAAGCCTGCAGTGCAGGGAGCTCAGTGACTGAAGCCCCAGATCAGGACACTGACATTTGACACTGCCTTTGTCATAGATGTATTAATCTAATACATTGTAGATTTCTATGAGATGTTGCTTTCAATATAAGCTTATTTAACAAATAATTTAGAGGAATACAGATTCAAGTAATTCTTCAAAGGCTTGCCTTAAGTTATCCTAACAAAACACAGCTTTCAAGAGGTGACATAAAAGAAGACATTAGTGTGATTCAGAGTACAGAGCACTAGTAACAGCAAATGAACTTAAATAATTTAACAGTTCTAGTACTGTAATTAAATTTACACAGATCTCTTAACATAACCTACAATGCTTACCATGAATATTAACAGCACATAAGCATCACAATGTGTTAGGTATTGTTTTTTAGACTGCAACTTCATTGGTCCCAGGTATTGTAAAATAAGAGGACTAAGGCAGCAACAAGAATACATAAACAATTCTTTAAGAAATACGCTTAAATGCTGTTACTGCTTGGAACTGTGGAAATATATTAAAATACAAGTCACATTTACAGCATAAGGCCCTTTGGTTTCTTAAGCAGCAAATGAACAAACAGGTTCTTCAGTGAAAGGCTTTGAAAAATAAAGCAGGTAGGCTTTCCATAAAAAAGGTAACTAGTTGTTTCCTTCTCAAAATAGCCATCTGTAGTCTTCAAAATATCATGTAAGAAAGCTTTTGAAATTCTTATGAAAGAAAAAGTTAAAACCCAACAGTAGTATCTGAGAGAGCAGAGATCCCATCATGGGCAAGCTGAACACACACCTTCTGGGAAGTAGAAGAAACTACTATTTGGATTTCTGGAGAGCTTTATTGACTTCAGAGTAATACAATAAAAAGGATCTGAAATACCTGTGTATTCACCATATATTCTAGAGTTTACAAAGCCATATTTGAAAACTCGCTTCATGTCAATCTATCCTTCATAACGACTTGAGTTAAAACAAAATTAAAATTAAATGTTCATTCTAGTCAAGGCAATTTATAGCAGTCTCCTTTTTCACACAACCATGTGCAATTTGTACAAAGCAATCCTTTTCCATCTTCTCAACTGAGCCAAAAATTATGGATCAATTCAACATATTTCTGTGTAACTGTATGTTTGTTCAGTTACACAAAACTGCTTATTTACACAGTTGTGGCAGTCAAGATGTGAATTTTACAGAGAACATTAATTTTGTCAGGTTTCATAACTACCATTATTCTTTCTTACACATCAGCTAGAAGCAGTATCAAATAAGCCAAAATACTGAAATATATAACAAATGTGATGAAGTCACCACATGTATTTTAAAATCCTGCTTGAGTGATATGTTGCTTTTGCTATAGGGCTTGTAACAAGGATCTGGCATGATAAAAGAGATTGTAAACCAGTATGACCTTTGAAGCAGTGTTCTTTCTCTATTGCAAACTTTTACAAAATTTTAGAACAACTTCTTATGCCTGATTAATCTTTCTGTAGTTTACTACCACATTAACTATAATGATCCTATATAAGAGAAAAAAGTCAAAATATGCTCTCTTCTTAGCCTCCTTCACAGTTATTGGTTAGAGTTCTTTCTATGTAACATGGCTATTCAAAATTTTCAGGCCAGCATAAGAATTTCCTCTTTGCAAACTGTCATATGGCAAAATGACAGTTTGTGCCAAATTCAGGCAGCATGAATAATTGTGGAGGGTTGCATTCACTGGAATTGTAATTCCCTAAGCATTTTTGGTGAACCTAAGAAACAAACTTTGCAGTAAATTTCAGAGTTGATTGAGTACACCTCTGAATAATTCTGACACACTTCTTTTTCAGTCAAATATACGCATCCTACTTTCGCCACTCTCATGTTCAGTAAAGAAACAGGAAATCTTTAGCATGTAAGATGACTTTGCACTTACACAATTCCACTGTAGTACCAGGTGAATGTAAATCAGCCTTTTTCCCAGTGCAAAAGTCTTTACTTTGATGGGTTGAAAGTTTCCCCAAGTCGTGCTTTCACTAATCAAAGAGATGTTATCAGCTTACCCATGATCCAAATTTCATCAGTCTTTCAAAGAAGAAAACAAACCATTTTACCCAAAAAGATCTTTTAAGTCATTACTAGCTGAGCTGCTGTTTGTCATTGTGTTTGCTGGTTGTGCAAAGTTCTGAGGAGAAAAGAAAGGATTACCCTGTATACCAAAGCCAGGCTGTCCTACCATGTTCATCTGAGGTCCCAAGACTGAGCTGCTTGCATTTGGGGACCCTGGCGGAGGTACAAACTGATTACCCCACTGGCTTGATTTCTGTTGAGCCAACTGTTTCATGCTAACTTTTGGTTTTTGAGGACCAAAAAGATTATCTAAAGCAGACATATCTGGGGGTCTGTTTTGTTGTGTCAGTGGAGAGATTGCAGATGCAGCATTCATAGGACTGTAATTTGGCATATTGGCAGTTGGTACAATGTTCATCTTGGTTGCTCCTGTTGCACTTGGACCACTGAAGAAATTTTGAGTGGCAAGACCTGCTCCCATACTGAATCCAGCAGTCGGAAAACCCATATTTGTATTTAGTCCATTTGTCATATTTCGCTTTGTGTTGTCAACGGGTGATGAAAATCCCATTCCAACACCCATAGAAGGAACAGAAGAGAAGCTGTTTGAAGATGCAACTTGAGATTTGCTGATAGGATGACTAGTCAAAGATGACATATTATCTATCAAGGTATCTGTCAAGTCTTTTGTCTGCAAAATAGATAAAATGCAGTTAAACGGTCTTCCTGTGTAAACACTCTAGCAACAGTCTTTTATCACTACTGCTGTAGAACCAGCATTAATTTTTCAGAAATTAGAATTTACTGCATGGATTTGGGCGTAAAATGTAATCATACACAAGAGAAATTACGTTATTTTTGTTCTTTGCTACTTAAAACTGTTATGCAGCTTTGACAACTAAGACTATACACAAAGTACTACCATGACTATTTGCCCCATTTGTATTCCCAGTTCCTTTATATATTTACTTAACAAAAGGTTCAGAGCAAAAATTTTTTCAAAATGTTCTTTTCCCAGATCTAGAACAATGACCTTCTGATCATAATGATACCCTTGGAAGCTCACATTTTAGAAGTGGGGACTACTGCTAATGATGGAAATAAAAGGTACATGAAAATTTAGTTTTTCTCAGCTGTGCCACTGTACTACCAGAGAAAACAAAAGTGACTCACAAAAGGAAAAAATGCTAAAAGCATCAGAGCTTCAATGCAAACAGTGCAGTAGTTTGTTCTTTCTCACCTGCTTCACTGGTGGTGTTATTGCAGCTGTTTGTGGCTTAAGAGGTTGCTGGCTTTTCAGTTTCTGTGCCTGTTCTTGTTCTTTAGCTAACTTTTGCTTCTCTTCCAATGTAAGTGATGCCTTTAAAACGGAAAGTACTAAGTTGCACAAACTGGTTATTCATACATTCATATTTTTAGTTCATAAATAGCACTGTTGTTTCAATAATATGTGGTAGAACAATACAAGTATTTACAAAAATAAGACAAAAAAGAGAAAGTGAATAAGCACAAAATCTATTATAACATTTACGACATCGCTAGAAAGTACGTAAAGCAAATAAAGACAAGAAATTTGGGCAGATCTCAAATGAAAGAGATATATCAGCAAAACCACTCTAGCTTTGTCTTATTAATACTGGGCATAAGAAAAAGTGTTCACAGTTTTTGGTTTTATATGGTTACTAACTTGATATAGAACTGCAATTGACCATTTGGAAAGGGAATTTCATTTTAAGATTGTTCAAGAGCCTTTTCAAGATTTTAACTCCACTTTTGTTAATACTGAAGGATAAAATAATGAAATAATTTTCCCTTAGTCTAAAATTAGTGAGATGATACAGATAATTAGAAATGAAAATGACAAAATACAGATATTCTAGGGAACCAATTCCATAATTTTAAGTATGAAAAGAATCTGACAATAGTTTATGTTTAGTATTCTATATCATGTCATGTTTTTTCTTTGTGTTTGTATTTAACCCCATATCAACTATTAATTTCCACCTTAACTGAATTGCACACTGAATGTTAGTCTCTGCTACTACATGAAATGTAGGATGCAACCGAATCACAAGACAAAGTAAAGCACACCTTTTTCTGTATTGATGACATCTCATTCTCCTTACTGTCAGATCCACTAGTTAGAAGGTCAGTTCCACTACTATTAAATACCTTGTCGATCTGCTTAAATTCAAAGAAACAAAATTTCATTATCTGAAATGCTGCAACTAAAGGTAAAATAAATACCAACTAAGTAATTTTAAATTTCAAATTGTTATGTGTAAGTTACATAATAAAACATTCTTGCTTACCTGATTGCTTGTACCACTAGATCTTGCCTCTTCAGATACATTCATTTGGTTAGCTATATCCAAAGATCTACAGGGTGTATTGAAAAAAAAATAACTTTGTAGTCACATTCATTACTAATACCAAAAAAGTGCATTATGAGAACACTGCTATTTTTATATAATGCCTTTAGGAGACTGGGAAATGTCACTATTATAAAGATTTCCTCATCACTTCACAAGGTCTTAGTTCCTCCTTTTGAAGGGGATGACTCAGACTTGAGACAGTCCAAGTTAACTTGTCTCAGAAATCTCATGTCATAGAAGACGCCATAAAATAGCTCTAATTATCTTAAAATATCACAGCCTTCCAAAAGGCTTCCATGTTTATGTCTCTCCATTATGATTTATTTCTCAACAACTATAGGAAACCAACTTAGCATATAGAAGCAAGACATAAACTGTACTAGTAGGGTTCAATATGAACTTTCACATTTAAAGAATTAGCAATTATTGACTTAAAATAATGAACCATAATTCAAGTGTATAGAATTTTATTCTATAAATGCACTAATATCACAATATTATTATCATTTTAAGACTAGTAAATCTGACAATTGTGCTTATTTGAGGTAATTCTCAACTACTGAACTAATCTCTTCATTGCTATGGCTAGGGTTTTCTAACATTTGCCATAAAACCCACTATTTCTCTAATACCACTTACTTCTGCTGCTCTTGCATGACATGGAGTTGCTCCAGTTTTGTTTTATGCTCTGCCTCCAATCTGTTAAGCATATCTTTTATAACACAAATAAAAGAATTGAACTGGAAAAGAAATATATGAGAAGTTTGGATTTTGCAGAGATGGAACTCAGACCCGTATAACTGAACAGGCAATACCTCATAAAACTTACAATATATAATGTCAGATTTTTAAATAATTTATCCACCTTCACTATTGTGCAATAGATACCAAACTACAAGCAGAGTGCATAGTGGAACAGGGAAAAATGCATGCCACTAAAGAAAAAAAAATGGGGCAATGCAGACAAAAAACCTCACATATGAGTATTACAAACAAACCAACCAACCAATGTAGTAGGTATTCCCTTGCCCAATATTCCATAGCAACATAGCTTCATTTGAATTCTTATTATGCTGGTAGCTAACTGCTTTTCCAGGATTATTTGGAAGGTGATAGTATTCATTTTGAAATTTTATACCAGATCAGATAAATACACTGAAAAATAAAAAGCTCTTAATATGCAAATACAGTAAAACTAGAAAGGGGGTTGGTACTGTTTGGTTTTACAACAGACACAGACATCCAGTAATGTATGGATTTTTTAATGACAACAGTTTAAATTTATTCTCTGATAATTATCAAGTAAAAGATTCAAAACATTCATGTTCCTACCTGATTGAGATTAAGATTGTTCTCAATACTAAGAGGAATTAGATGAGGCAATACTTTTCCTGCAAGCTGTTCTTTGGTAATTCCCAGCTTCTTGTGAGTGAATGTACATTTGTAAATACCTAACATTCAACATCAAAACAGCAAAACTTTTTAAGTTTAATAAACAACATGAACAAACTCCAAGTAACATGCTCACATATGTATTGATTATCTGAACGATAACTGTGTTTGTGTGCAAGCAGGGACAAACAAGACCAAGAGAACCATAAAAACAAAATACTTGTTCACAACAGAAACTTATTACAGTGAGAGGCTTTGTTACAGTTCAGAACAAGAGGATGTCCAAAGTCATATTCCGTAGTTATGAAATCTTTTATTAGTCAATGTACTGTTCTGTCCAACGATCTGAGAATATGCATCTTTGATTAGATGTCATGCAACTGAGTTACCACAAACTGATAAACGGCCACTGAGAAATCAAGCTGTGTTAACTAAGGATGTGTTCTCTCCTGGCACACTGAAGTGTCTAGGATTAACTACCATACTGCTCTCTGATGGCATTTTACAAATACTGTTATCTAGAAGTTTTGGGCTGTGTTACACTAGGGATCAGAAATTATGCATAGTATTTATCTGTTCTAAAATAATTGAAAAAAAGAATACTGACAGGCATAAGGGACCCAGTGCTAAGCCCACATGTTCTATAGTGTTTCTGACAGGAGTCCTCTGCTCAAATAGTCCAGATCTTGAGGCAAACACTGAACATATTAGCATAAAAGACACAGCAGCTTTCCTCACTTTCTATAGTAGAACAGAGCTGTCACCAAGACAAAGAAGGTTTCACATACAAGAAAGATGGTATTGTGATTCTGGAAAAAAGAAGAGCCTTAGTATATAAAATTGGTTTCATCCCTTCATTTCCAAACAAGGGTTCACTTATTCACTGTATCAGAGTAGAATTGAGCAGTAACACAACTAAAGTAAAAAATACAGTGTCTCTCATCTTAGACAGCAAATATAAGTCAAAGCTGCAAGGATTAAGGGAAACAGGCAGCTCTAAATCAGTACAGTAACATGCCTTCTTCCTGATTTCAAGAAAATCAAAATAATGCTGCCATCACATATTATTAGTGTTTAATGAGGGCTGTTGCTAATACAGCTCAACTGTTATAAATGGTCTACCACTTTGTTGCCAGTAAGACAAATGGTCACTGTCCTCCAGACTTGGCCACATAGTCACATCTCTTTATTGGCTGTGTCTCTGGTCATCTGGTCTCCTTGTTAAAATAACACTCCCTGAGCTAGGCAAGCACCAAGCGGCACTAGGAAAGCACAACAGGAGCGAGGTCTCCCCTTCCAGAAGTACCAAGGCATCAGGTTCTGTTAGTCATTCTGTGAGACTTCACCTGGATTATGTCCCATTTCAGTGCAAAGGCAGCACTGTGTGTTTAAACGTCCAACAAAATGAGCCTAGCAAAACCTGCAGTAAAGAACATCAGCTTTGGAGACAATCATTTATAGCATTTGACATGCAAGAATTGTATGAGAAGGCAACAGTAACATCTCAAAAGCTCAAGCCAGGTGCTGAGCATCTGAAAGAAGACAGATCACACATTTCTCTGAGGAAAACAGCCTCGCTGGCTCTGTGGCACACAGTCCATAAAAGTGTTGCAGCCCAAGAACTGTAATGAGTACTCAGAACTGCACTGGGCCCTGAAAACTAAAAATACATATACTAGTGCTCAGAAGTACCTGCAGTGCATAAAGTAACTGAACAGAGACATACCTAAGAAACAGAAACAGGGAGGTTTAAATAGTCATTTTAGCACTACACTATGTAAGCATGCTCAGTGATAATACAGAAAGTTCTCAGATTTACAACATCAAAGAACAAAAGAAAAGAAAGCTGGAAGTATTAATTACCTAAAATTCCCATGAGCACTGCAGGTTCCTTTGATGGAATTTGTTGTAGAAAAGGTAAAATATCATCAAGCACAAACCATTTATCCAAGTACTCCAAAATCTTGCCTAAGCACACTAGTGAGTTTACCCGGACCTGTGAAGTATAATATGAATTAAGTAAACTCTTCACTATATTTTTGCCCAAGAAAAAGAAAAACCTTACAAAACTCAGAAGAGAGCTACTGACTACAATCTTTATATCTGAAAATTCAAGACAAGCTAAAAAAATCTTTTCATGTCATGAAAGTAAAACATACATAGTTACAGAAAGCTCACAAAAACTTTTTTGAATGACAGTGTCAGTGTACATTACTGTGGAACATGCTTCAAAAATTTTTACAGTATTATTAATACAGTAAGTTGTTAACAACTTTAAAAATTATTAAGAGTAAAGAAGTAAATGGTACCTTTGCATTTGTTGAAAGTATTTTACAAAATTTAAAAAAGAAATCAGAGCACACTGCTAGACTTTTCTTTAAAGATGTAAGAGTGGAAAAGTAAAAGTAATTAAAGGTAACAACGTTTTCTGAGGACAAAGAGATAAAACTAATAGGATACTCACAGCAAGAGAAGACGTCTGCAAACATGCATTTTTAATTCTTGGAATTAATGAATTTTTCATTGATGGGTAATCTATTAAATTGGCAAACGTGGGAATTATGTTTAGGCAAAGCTCCTACAAAAAAAAAATTCCACACAAGTTTAGAAAAAAGCATGCATATTTATTATAAAAATCAGTATTAATATTAATCAAAATCAAATTTAGTTTGAAATGCCTTCTTAAATTTTCCTCTTAAGGAAATACTAAAAGAAACAAATTCAACTAAGTTGACCTTAATCTATCAGACTCACTTAGAAATAACTAGAATAATAAAGCATCATGGTATGTACACAGAACCTTGGAAACAGGTTTTAGAAAAAAGAGCATTCATAAATCCATAATAAAGTATTTGGATAGCAAGAATATATTATATTTTCACAAAACACCTCTATATTAAAAGAACAGTTTTTCTTACATCAAACTAACATTCTCCTACATAAAGCAAGCAAATTTGAATAAGTATATCAATAACACTGCAGCAGTACAATGACAGGCTGAAAGATAAAAGAGCATGTCAATATTAAACATACTTTAGCAACAGAGAAAAAATAAACACACAATTTCAGCCCAATCTCAAAAAATAAGAGACAGTGTATGTTGCAAGTAAGTACCTGAGTAACTAAACTACTGACGCAAAAAAACCCTCATGCCAGATACTTAGAAACAAAAAACCTTTCTCCATAATACTGAAAAGGCTTTGCAAAGGCAGAAGTTGATTATCCAAATCCTTCTTCAAGAAATATTTTGTTTCTTTATCTCCTACTCCTGAAGGTTTTTGCGTAACTGGAAGTTAATTCCAGTATAATGATTAAAACAAACAAACAAACAAAATACACAAACCTCAGAAAGGTAGAGAAAGCATAAAGAGAAAAATTAAAATACAGATACATAAAAATGTCACAAGAAGGTATAGTAATCAAATTTTACAGCAAATCAGGTCCTCCAAGGTAACTGTCAGCACAGATCTTCTTACCAGAAGGACTTCAGAGTAAGCCACCTCTCACTGACTGCTAGGAGCACACACATGCCTGCACAGTTTCTGCTGCACAGGCAATGGAGTATAAATGCATACCCTGTTTTTGCTATGGTGGCTAGTAAAAATTTGAGATAGGAGCATTAGAACAACTGTCAAGTGGTTACCCCCTGGAAAATAAGGGAACTAAATTTTACTTTAGTTAAACCAAACTTTCTTTAATAAAACATTTATCTCTTTCAACACTCAGGAATACTATATAGCTTTATGTTTTGGGGCTTTTTTTCAAGTAAACAAACAATGAGTAGTCACAAAGTTGGCATATCAGCTGAAAGAAAAGAGAAAAAAAATGTTTTAAATAAAGGCTGCAATTACTGTACCTGGATCTGAATTGATGGTGCTTCCAAGGCTCTATAAACCATTGGTAGAACGCTGTTCTTTATTTCATCTGGTGGAGTTTTGGTTAGAAGCAAGTCCATTTTTTGAAGGAAGATTAACAGTATCTATTAAAAGAAGGACAATTCAGAAGCCAAACGTTTTAACTCCAGAAGCATATACTTACAACATAAAGTGTGTTTTATCATATCATAAAAACTTCACAAGTTTTCTTATAACTCAGTAAATGTGATCACTTACCATGTTGCTTGCCTGAAGGCATGGAAGACAAAAAACACTTTGACATATTATTGCATTTTAAAAACAGTAAATACAAATATGCATGTTCTAGACTGACCCTTCTAAAATAACAAATCATAATACCTAAGTGAGGATTATACTGAGGATTCTTTGGTCCAGTTTTCTGAAATGTAGAAATAAAAAGTCTCTTTGTTCATTCCTATGTTTACCTTGCCCTTTAGGTGCTCTGCTGAGAAATAATGGCATACAGCAATAAACCAAGCTGAGCTACAAGGAATGCAGACATGCCTTTCATTTGTGGAGGCACAATGCCTATCTTAGTGACAGAATTCTCCAGAATCATCATGCACATGGTGATGACAAAAGGATGTAAATTTTTGCTTCTATACAGTAACAATTATGTCTTACTACTTTTATGCATTTAAACTACAGGGAAGAGAGCATAATTTTCTTACACATCACATTTGTCAAACAAAATTAAACAAATTGCACAAATTTGTGCACAGCTGTCAAAATACACACTATTATCATGAATAAGCAGCACTTCTAAGACAGTGTTAGTTACAATTTTTCCACCCCATAATCTCAACGTCAGCAACCTGGACACAAGAAAAAAAATACTTATAGGTTCAGCTACTGGTAGAATATATGCAAATATTATACTGCACAACCCTGTTCAGTTTGGCTAGATCAGTGACAAAATGCTTACGGATATACCTTCTACAATCAATCAAAACCAAGAATTGAGTGGGACATTAAATGTTTCCTTTTCTGACAATTTAATCTCATTAGCAATATATCCTCAAAAAATTAATCTAAAAAAGCAGAGGTTTTGTGAATTTCCTGGAAAAAGCTATTTTGCATGAATCAAGACTGACTGGCTTGACACCTACAGACAGGTTGCGCAG
>VWZD01006501.1:875001-889733 GCA_013396695.1 Sakesphorus luctuosus
GGGGGCGGCGGGCGGGAAATGATGCGCTCCGGCGGCTTCCGCCAGCGGCCCCGGCCGCGGCTATGGCGGGATATTTGACTCCGCGCTTCAGGAGGGTCCGCAGCCGCAGCGAGTTGGAGCCGCGGCGGGGGAGCGGGCGGCGGCGAGGTAGGCGAGGAGCGCCATCCCTGCCTCTCCGCGGCCGCGCCTGTTCCTCCGCAGTGTTTGAGGGTCTGGCGGCGGCTCCGGCCCCGCCGGGGAGCGGGACGGGCTCCGAGGGGCCGGCGCTTGCCCGCAGCCTGCATGGGCGGCCTGACTCTCGGTGCCGCGGGAGGGGCCGATGGCGGGCAGCGGGCAGAACGGGGCTGGCAGCTGCACGGGGGACAGAGGAGCTCCCTCCGGCCCTGCCCCCGAGCCGGAGATACGGCAGTGCCGCTGGTAGAGCCGCTGGGCGCGGAGCTGTGTCTGGGGCGTCCGACTGGGAGGCAGGCGGGATTAATGCACTGCAGGCACTCGTTTGTCGTCTGCAGAACTCGCAGAGATGTGTGAGGATAAACTGGGGCCTGGGGAGCAGCTCCCCCAGGTGCGGCTGAGAAATGCTGAGGCTGCTCAGCCGGGCGCGGAGAAGGCGCTAGGATTCCCTGCAAGTACTTGAAGGGAGAGTGCAAAGAGGATGGACCCAGACTCTTTTCAGTGGTGCCCAGAGAGGCTGTGATATCTCATGTGGCTACCTCCACCTTTGGAGATATTCATGGACATGGTCTGGACATGGTCCTGGGAGACCAGCTCTGGGTGGCCCTGCTTGAGCAGATGGACCCCAGAGGTCCTTGCAAGCCTCTGCCATTCTGTGATTCTCTAGTGATTAAATGTGTACCTACACAACACATATATATAGTATGGGGGCGGGAGGTCATAACCAAAAAACAAAAAGCCAAACAACTTTCTCACCTGTTTTTAGTGTCTTTTTGTTCTCTTGGCTCTAATGGGTGTGAATCAGCTTACAAGACAGACTGATTCATGAAGTATTGTTTTTCTCTGTCTTTGTAAAATTCAGCTGATTCCTGAATGTTTTGTTAATATATATAACTAAATCCACAGTGTAAAAATTTGAGGGTTTAAACGTTAAAGTAAAGGTTTATAAATCTGTAAAACTTCCATATAAATATTTTGCAGATTGTGATGGTCCTTTTCAAGCAACTCAGCTGTGGAATGGTATTATACGTGCCCTTCACAGTCAAGTGGAAATCAAAAGACGTAGACAACGTCTGAAAACATACAAAAATTGTTTCACTGGCGCAAATGCTGTTGATGTGGTACTGAGCCATCTTATGCAAAGCATGTACCTGAGCTGTAATGATATTTCTCGGCTGAAGGGAGTCCGTGTATGCCAAGCGTTGATGGATGACAAGGTGTTTGAGCCAGTTGGGGCAAAGCTTTACTTATTCAAGAATGGGAAAGAAACAGAGTTTGAAGACACAGACACTAGTCTCTATAGATTTGTCAATAGTAATCTTGATGCTCCTCTTCGGAGAAAGAATGAAGACAATGAAAGCACATCTCCTGAGCAAATCTGCAAACAGAAAATAAAACGATGTTCCAAGTGAGCTACTCTGAACTATTCTAATTTTTCTTTTTTTTTCCTTTATTAAGTTAAGGTGGGTTACCTGTAGATGAAGCTATGTCTGTCTAACCCATGTATTGGAGACTTTTGAAAACTATGCACCCGTTTTGAGAAGTGTCATGCCTAAAACTCAGAAGCTACCTGGTGTTTCTTGGTAATGTTAAAGTGCTTTGATCCACTCTTTGGTATTTGGAATAAAGTCTAGTACAGTAGCATAAGCATAGGAATAATTTGGTTTTGCAATCAGTTGTGCTGAAATCTGAAAATTAGCATGAGGTAGTACTGAAGGCTGGTTAGAGACATGGACCTAATAAACAGTATTTGGCATCAATATCTGTGCTCTTTCCACAAAGCAGATGTGGATGATGAGAATTCTAGCAGCAGGATAGACCCCATATGCAATGAACTCCTAAAGTTCTGATATAAAAGAGTAATTTAGAAAGACATGTGTCCTAATCGTATTTGTTATAAAACTTAACTTTTTATTTCGTTCCTGAGCAGAATGCAGTGTGACACACTTTCAAACCCCTTAGCATTAGAAGCAGCTGATAAGAAGAGAGTAGAGGAGCTTCTTCAATCAATCTGTGTTCAAGCATCTTTACCTCCAAAGATCACGGTTAATGAACCAACTCATCTGCTTTCAAAAAGAGGTGAGGATTGAATTTTTAGTTTTTAAAACATGGTTGTTCCTCATTGTATTTGTGGCGTGAGTATCCCATTTCTGTTAAACACTGGTTCTCAGAGTCCTAAATTTACCATTTACTAATGACAAAATATCTAAATGAGTGCTAAATGGGTAAATCCTTGTAATAAGTAAATTGAAGGAAACCCAACAGGATTATATTTTTGCAGAATGGTGTTATGTATGCAAATACTACTTCAGAAGGAAGTAGGGTTTAAGATTAAGAACTTCCTTATCATATGATTCCTTTGCTATTCCCTTGTCTTTTTCATTCTTCTACTAATTAGAATAGCTTATTGTGAATTTTAATATGATGGAGGAGAGATTTTTTTTTTAGCATTCCTATTTTGATCTCTTCTTCCCCAAAACAAACATCACATTATGCTGTTGGCTTGTTTTCTTTGAACACTTAGAACATTCTTGAGTGACTAAAAACAAAGGTTACTGGCTTACATGAGATCTTGTTTCTAAGGGTTTTTTTTGTTTATTTATGGCATCAGTAATAGAAGATGTTTGGAAACAGCAAACTCTGCTACGACTGCTGCAGTTAATTGATATTCCCCTTCTAGAAGATATCTTGGTGTCTTCAGTGAAGACAAAACCAGACTGTTTTGGCAAAGAAGAAGACCTGATTATCTCAAATACTTTCCTGGACAGAGAGGTTGTGTGTAGCTTAAACTTGCCTGAGTAAGTTATATACATCTATAAAATAGATTTGATAGTAAAGGCTTTATTTTACTCTTGATCAAAGATTTGTGTTGAGTGAACAAAATAGACATCGTTAGACTTGTATACTTGTAGATGGGGTAGCATTAATGTACTTTACTTTGACTCCTCAGAGCGGGTAAATGAACTCACAAGAAGTATATGTTTAGAGTTGGGTGCTCAAGTATTTTAAGTATGCATCAAAACTTAACTCAAGTGTTGAAAACAGTCCTAGTTTCTGGACCAGATTCTTTGCTCTTAGGTCTCTGTAACAGATATTGGAACTTGAAACATTTTATACTGAGGCCTTTTCTTTGTCAGAGTTCCTGGTGGTGGAGCTGTGAAGATACAAAGTCAATAAAGCATCTGTTGTTAGCAAGGGAAAAGAAGAAGCTAAGCTGTAGTACTGAAGAATGCTTAGATATAAAGAGAACGTAAAAGTAACTGCATGTAGTCAGTGCTCTTTTCCTTAAATCTTCTCTTAATTTTGTAGTGTTCCTGTTGATTGCACTTGGTCTGATCTCTACCTTAGCATTTACTCTTAATGAATATGTCAGGGCATGTCTCCTCATGTGAATGTCTTATTAATGATTATTTCTGTCAAATCAATTAAGTTTTTATCTGTGCAAGAAAGGGTTTCTTTAGGTTTCATGTTCTTGCTTTAGGGAGAGACGAATATTCTTACCTATGTTTAGTGTTTTATGTCAGCTCATAATCTCCTCATTCCAAACTAGGTTTATTGATGAATAATAACTCCATGGGGTTTTCTTCCTAGAATGCCTTAATGAACACTAACTTTTGAACTTTATACTTCTTGGGTTTATGTCTCTGAAACTATTTCAGATGTGTTTCTTACTGTGTATTATTTTGTGTTTTGTCTCTCACATTTGCATCTTTGTTAATATATCAGATGTGTGTTAAGAAACTTAAACACTGCCTTACTTTATTCTACAATTACTTAAGTGGCGAACTGGAGTAGCATTTTTATAGACTGTATATTATTTAGGTCTGTCTTACAGCATGCCTGAGAAATGGAAAATTCCAGGTATGAAGAATAGTCATCAGTATTAGAAGTACTTTTACTGATTATGGGATCATAACTAAAGGGAGGCCAAGATCCTATTTCTACTTTACTGTATTATCCCATTTATCTGTCCAAGAGTTATGCAATCTTTGTTGGCTGCAGCAGTTCTAATAAAAGTTCATATTCATCTAGCTGTCCAGCAACAATTTCACAGTATTTATTTCTGCTCTCCATGGTAAAAACAAGATTCTGTGGGTCTTAAGTAATATTTGCATTTTGTCATTGGTTCAGTTCAAATTATTTAACGTCCAGTCAGATAAAAGTAATTGTCCCTCTGCCCCCCACAGTTCTATAATTTTGTATTTCTTCTGTACAAAATAGTTGAGACTTTTTCCTCTGACTTTCCAGCCTCTTTCAACAATGAGTTGTCTACCTGAATTTAAGGTTCTTCTCCTTAGTTAAGTCATACAGACAGCAAATGGTTGTGAAAACTCATGCCTTTATAGTAGGTCACATAATAAACTGCTTCCACAGCCTTCTGGGATTTAAATGATTTTTATTTGTTTGATATTAGGATATCATTCCTATTTATTTATTTAATTATTTTTGTTTTCAAACTAGTTGTCTTGTTTCTCTTCTGTAAAGTTCCAGTCCCTTGTTTTTAAACCCTGGTTAGCCCTGGTGGGTTCTCCTAGTGTGTATTGGATTAATAGTGGGGTGGTGTTTGATTTTAAATAGCAGCTGAATTCCTGGGGTCAGTGACAGTCTGGCATGATTGCAGCTTGTTTTGATCTGGATGTGCCTTAGGTGTATTGCCTGTAGCATAGGAAAACCATGCAAGTTGCTTATTTTGAGGAGGTCCTTGAACTACTGTAGTGAAATAAGTTACATAAACTGCTTCATAAATGAGTTCAATGTTGTGGTTTAAATATGTGACTACACCTGCATGGTTATTTCTATCTAGTTTTATTTAAAGTATTAATATATGAATAGGCAGAGCACTTTAAAGTAAGCACTAAAACTGACTTTTCCTTCTACAGGCTTGACAGATGGCTCTATGCTGCAATTGAATGCTTGGAGTATTTTCCAGATCAGTTCATAGTGATGGTCAGTCAGCAGTTACCTCAAAGCACTGACAAACCCAGCAGTCTGAATACCTACAAGAAGATTCTTTTTGACATTATAATGAAGTATTATAGTCAAAAGAAGGACTCCCTTCTTGCTGCTCAGGATCTCCATATTCATTCAGGAATTACAGAACTTATAGGTAAGAGCAAACTGAAACAAGAAATAGAGGTGAAAGCTCTGTTGAGGATGTAACTTGCTAAGCATCAGTTGACTGAATCGCTTGCAATGCTATTGCAGATGCACTTTATAGGTTGGAAGGAAATGCCTAAAACCACTATTAAGAACCTCTGCTCAAGACAAGAACAATTTCAAAGTTAGATCAAGTTTCTTAGGGCCTGGTCCAGCTGAATTTTGAAATTCTGAAAGGATTGAAATTCCCCCGACCTCTGTGGGTAACTGTTTCAATATGTAACTACTCTCATGGTGAAAATTTCTTACCCCAAGTCAGAATTTCCTTTATTGTTACTTGTAAATAATAAATTTGTACAACTTGAGTAAGACTATCTCAGAAGTAGTTTCTAATATTTTATTTCTTTTTGATGAACTGATAGCCATAATTTTTATCAATAAGAGATTATTCCTTTTTTGAATATATCAGTTTGTGTTCTTGTGTTCTCGGCTGTGTTCTGGTTCATACTAGATCGCTGTTAAATGTGCTTAACTATTTTACAACCATTTTCCCCTTTCAGTTCTATGGTATAGATTATGGTTGTCAGGGCATAGCAACTTGGATTCTAATAATGCTTTTCGATAGAATCCAGTGAGGTTGACCTTACTTTATAAAAATGCAAGAAAGGGTTCAAACTGCATATGAACTTCCACATATTTAGAACACTTTCAAAATTAAGCTTTTATTGATTAAATGCTGTATAGAATTTTGTCATAAGGTTTTAGGAGTCACGGAGATAACCTGTTTTCCTTGTTGGGAAAATCCCCCAGAAGTGGGATGAGTATTACTGGGATTCAGATATGTACTTGTGACTCTGAAAATGAACAGCTGCTTTGAATATGCTGTTTTACTCCACTACAGAAAAAGGAAAAACGGATCAAGCTCTAGAGGCATTACAACTTTATTTAAAATTATTAGCACCAAATATCAGAGAAGAACTACATCGGCTCCTGACATTTCTAGCCATTGCATCAGAATCTGAGGGCTACAGACTACAAAAACAAGTAAGTATCTGTTATGTTTAATGTGGAAAATAGCACTTTTCCATAGTAAAGGTAACATTTTTGTCCTGAGTTAGAAGTATTCTGTTTACTGCCTTTCAATGAGATCTGTTTTAAAACAAATACCAAAATGTTCTTCCCACTCATAGTATCCTGTTATACTTAGTCTTTGCTAGCAGATTGCAAGTCAATCTAAATCTGGGTACTTCTTTTTCTAGTTTGAGAACAGACTGGTGATCATCAAGACTTGCCCAAAGTTCATCTTGCAAAATAGAACACTGTCAAAACCACAGGCAGAAGTGCTGACTCAGTTTCTGATGGACAATCACTCTGAGCTCTTCAAGGTATCGTTTTCCTTGCATTGTTGTCATATTAAATATTAAATGCCATGAACTGCCTGTTTTGAAGTAGGACAGGTCTGAGGAGCAGTGTTTAATGTTCCATCTGTTATAGTTTAATAGTAAAGCCAAGCAGGGTGAGAAGATATTCCAGACAGCAGAGGACAGATTTTTGAGAGCTTTGTGATCCTTTATAAATTATATTCTTCCTCTTGATTTAAAAAATTTGTATTTGAAAAATATTTAAAGTATTAAGAATCTTCTATAGAGGCCTTTTGGCACTTTGTTTCTAATGGCTGCCTCCTAAATCTTAAGGCATCTTAGTGTGTCTGCTTTAGAAGTTTGCTTAGATACTATTAAGTGGTAGATAAGATGGTGTACTCTTGTGCCCCAGTGTATGTGTACAGCTTGGACAATTCTAAAAGTTTCTTTGCTATTTTGAAATGTTAACTTGTAAATTAAGGAAAATAAATAGAACTACAAAATGAAATGGCCCTTCTATTAAAATTCATCACTGTGTAAATATAGACATGTTTCAAGTCTCTTCTATTTACATTCCATCATATTGTCACAAATGTGAAAAGGTAGAACCTTCCCATTCTCTATATATATACACTTCACAGAAATGTTGATTTGGTTTCAAAAAAATATTGGTTTTTAATTCTTATACAACACATTCATTTTCAAATCTGACTTCAGGTTAAGGGATTTGGGAGATTTTACCTTTTTTTTTCTTTAGTTTTTCATTTAGTTTGAAAGTATCAAGTGGTTAATGAGAGTTTTGTGTGTGTTAATACACTGCCAAAAGTAAATTTTTCTTTTCTTTGTGTCAAGAATTCTGGCACAAGGGTTAGGGCTTTGATTCCTGATTGGAGATAAAGCCAGAACTGCATAGCAGCGACAGCAGAGTGGTTGGTGGTTTGCTCCTTCACAGCTGCAGTTGAGAACCTTGTTTTCTATAAGCTGAAGCCAGTTTGTTTTACACTAATGTTTTTGCTATATTAGTGGAAAACAAGATCTAGAGGCTATATCTTTGGCCAGAAATACCAGAAATAAACATATGTGTATACATAGTGTAATTGTGTGAGAGATTTTGAATGTGTTCCTAAATAAAGGTAGGCATAGATTGTTCTGCAGTTAACTGTGGGGTTTTTTCATTGGTCGTCTGAAAGCTTTAGATTCTCAAAATCTAGCAGTATTGATTTTGTAATTTTTCCTCTGTTGGGTTGTATTTCCAGACTCCTTTAACTCTTCTGGAACTAACAAGTAGGAAACTTCAGAGTTTGCTCAAAGGACAAGATCCAGATATCAATTCAGGTAGATGATATGATACACATTTTTATGTAAACCATTTTATACAAACTAGTTTATCATCAATCCACTATCATTTTGCATAGACTATATTCTTTTCCTTTGTTAGAAGTAAATCATTAAAGTGATTAGTGACTAATGCATTAAGTAATTCAATTGTATGCAATCAGCAAAACTAGTCTGTGAATATTGGAGAATGAGGGTTCTATTAATTATCTAGTTTGAATATGTTACAAATTTTTGTTGGTTGGTTGGGATTTTTTTTACCAAATAAGTACTTCTGAAGATACCAGTGGAAATTATGCTTCCTGAAGTGACTTGCTTGTAATTTGGTTTGTGAATTCAATGTGATTTTGTATTTGGGAACAATATTCTTTTATTTCTTCCACAAGACACCTACAAATTGTCATAGAGCTCAGTAGTTAGAGGTTCTGATAGATGTCTTGAGTAAAGACTGTGTAGTTTAGTGTTTTGAAGAACTCTCTTTCTGGGTAAGCACAAAGTTTATTAAGAGCTTAAGACTTACTCACCAAGTGTCAGATGCCTTCTTTTTAGGCTACGCTACCCTTCTGAATGTGGGATTAGTGTTTTTTGAGCTTATGTCTTTTATGAGCTAACATTCCCCCTGGCCTTGCTGCCAAAAATATTTTGCAGCACTGATTAAAAGGGTTGGCTTAAATAATTGAATTTCTCTCTGATTCTTTACTTCTTTTTTTGACCTATATTGCCTGTGTTTATGTACTTTAACATTTAAGAGAAAATATTAGGGAAGTGAATAACACTAAGTTATTTTGCTGTGTAATACTATATTTAATACAGCATCTGCCTGAGAAGTGTTGTTGGTATAGAATCTTTTACCATCTGTGTTGAGTTCTGGAATGTGTCCAAATTCCCCTTGATTGAGTGTTCTCAGAATCACATATTGTGTAGCCAAAGAATAGAGATGAGCAATAGAGGAAAGAGCTGCCTGTCTGCAGTATTCTTGTAGGCTGTGTGATCTCCATTGTCACATTGAACAGATAGCTCAAATACAAGCCCCATACTATATTCTTCCTACTAAGCCTTGGAGTTTCAATGTATAAATGTGTGTAGGTTCCATTCACTTGTTGAAACAGCTAGTTTGATCTGATTGTAAGCTCTCTGGCATGACATATTCCTGTTTTCCTGTGTGCCCCATATTCTGGTGTCATTTTCCCTTTTCTTATAAAGAACACAGCAGGAAAACCTTTCCTGGGAGCTATTGAGCATGTTTAGCTGGTGAATTTCTTAAGTACAGATGGGAGCAGGAGGGAAGGCTGGGGTACCCTGATAAGAACAGAGCTCTGTCTATTACAGAAGTGTAATCCTTAGATCTTTTGGAAATACAGAACATGGAAACCACTGAGAAAATTCTGGGGTTGGTTTTAATTTAGTGAGCCACTTAAGCCACCAGACTAAAGGATCCATGCTGAAGTTTTAAGAGTTAATCTCTTTGCCTGAAGTTGTTATGCTCTCCCTTTTTTCTTCATTTGGCTCTATGAAACCATAAATGGTACTGGTGTTTGACAGACTCATTGTAAAAGAAGGGAAGGACATGCCCATGTGAAAACTTTGAGGGCTCAGGTTAATAACTTCTCTCTGTATGAAGCCCTAAGATGATGGTGTTTGTACAGAAGGATTACTAAGAATCTTTTCCCCTTTAGGCAACTGACACTTGTTCAACCAAATTGCTCTCTAACATGCGTAAGAGGAAGAAGTGTCTGTGGAGTAGCTCAATGCCAGTCTTTCCTCGGGCCAGAACTCACCTGCCCAGTGACAGGGCTTGAATCCTTGCAGGGCAGCACTGCATAGAATCACAACCATTCTATGGCTGTCATGCTTTAGTTGTGAATCTCTTGGGGTTGTTCCTGAATCTGTCCTCCCTCTGCATCACTGCCTCTTGCATCACCTCTGCTTCTGGTGCTCAAACCACACGGAGCCATCTACTCGCTAGGTGCTCCTAAATTCTATTCCTGATTTCTGAGATGTGGTTCAGAGAAAACTTTTTCTCTGAAGCATTTATTCATTTGCATTAGGTACTGGACCTTGCTACAGATCTGATTCACAGGCAATCATTGGATCATGGCGACTGTAAGGTGCCATTCTTATTGTGTAATGTTCTTCATTATGATTTCTGCTTGTGAGAACTGTGTTTGTCTTGCAGGCCAGTTTGCAGGATAGAATCATCTGTGATAGTGCACTTGTAACATGGCTTTTCAATTTTATTTTTGCTATTACTGCTTAGATGTCCCTCTGTGCTCAGTGGAAGGCTGTGTATTTTTCACTGTGGTTGTAATCACATCTGAACTGGAACTGTTAGTATACCTGTGTTTCTGATCATACTTTTTAACAAGGCTTTCACGTGATACATCAAACTTAATCTGAACCTCTCGTTTCTTACAAAGGCTTCACCTTCTGTCAGCGCATCACAGCTAAAGAATATGAAGATCAAAAACAGCAAACCAATCAGTATCTTCTAGCATTGATTCAAGAGATGGACAATGACCCTACTGTTCCTTTGAAGCAAAAGAAGAAATTAATCAAAGAATTCCAAAAATACCATTGTCTGTTGTAGTTACTGTAAAACTGCATATGAATTTCATACTCTAAATGGGTAGACATCAAAACAGCCCTTTTTTTTTTAATATTTTATAAAAAAACCCAGAGGGTGCACAAAAAGATTCCTCATGATAAAACATGTTTTCTTCTTACATCTTTACATCTTTGGTTTTAGGAAACACAACTGTCAAAATTACTGTGGTGCTAAAAAGCATTAAATCTAATTATTCTTTTAAGCAGAATGTACTTAGTAACTTGTAAGTGAGTAGTAACAGTACACTTCTTGTGCTGCTTTGAGTTCAGGGTTTGGCACTTTTTTGCTTCTGTCCCACAACCCCATGGCTTTCTATCTGAGCCAAGTCTACATTCAGAGCTATGCTTGGGTTGATAACCAGTAGGGAGCTTTAATATTTTCTATCTGTAATTAATAATAATCTAATCTTAAACTGTAGATTATTACTCCTATGGGTATTGTAAAAGTGTATAAAGTGTGTCAGAAATGTTAGAAGCAGGTAAGTGAGTTTTGAATCTGTCAGGCAGAATTTATTAGGCAGGGGAACTGTGTGCTTGCAGTAATTACATCCTGTTGTTAACTGCCTCCTCACTATGGCAGACTGAGCTGCTGCTAATTCAGCAATTATGCAAAAGCAAGTAGAAGTTACATTTTGAAGAAACCTAAGTAATAATATTGGTTTAGATCTCTTGATATAATTAATTTATTTTAACATGAGGACATTTTGAGTGTCCAGGTATTTATCATAAATACTTTGATAATGTTTAAGAATTCATAGGGCAAAGCTAGAAAGCATATTAGGCTGTCTTGACACATTGATGGTTAACTGTACATTGATAAGGAAATGTTGATACAAATCATACAATCATAAAATGGAAGGGACCTTAAAGATCACCTTGTTCCAACAATCCTGCCATGGGCAGGGACACCTTTTACTAGACGAGGTTGCTCAGAGCCCCAACCTGGCCTTAAACGCTTCCAGGGATGGGGAATTCACCACTTCTCTGGGCAAGATGTTCCAGTGCCTCATCACCCTCACAGTGTGAAATAAATTCTAGAGGAGGAAAAACACCAAGTTTCTCCGTTCAGAGGTGAATGCCCCAATTCCCAGATTATGGGGCCATATATTCTTTTCCTAGCCCTGTGTGGAGTTTCTGGACCTGTGTCATTCTCTCTGAAGAGGAAGCATGTACGAAGCAGGTTATTGAGAATTGTAAACAGGAAAGTATTTCCCAATCAAGTCCTTCTGTTGTTGAGTAGTGGGGGAAAGCTATTTTTATTGCCTCTTTTTTCCTCTGTCTTCACTCCCTTTACTGGGTCTTACTCAAAACACTAAACCTGGTAACAGGAGGCGTGATAACATGGTAATTTGTAGGCTAGATGGGCTGGGAATTGCTTTAGGAAAAACTGTATTTTTAAAAAACAAACTCTTGCACTTTGTGACTTGATTAAAATTTTCTTGTGCTAATTTAAAGAAGATAATAAAGAATTGTATTGTAAAAAAAGTGATGAATATCATTTCATAGTGCATACATTAGGAAGAGGCAGCTCAGGAGGTATAGAACCAGGTATCAAACAGCAAGCAAATGTTCCAAGCAGGAGTTTATAGCTGCCATGTGGTTCCCTTCAGTTCATGGGACAAGTCAACATTGATCTAGTTCTGCAAAGGGAAGGAAGAGCTCTTGAGAGCCAGTTTCATTCACATACCCTGACAGGAGAATCTACTTATCTTTAATCTGCTTTTGAAAGAAAGATGATGTTTTACATTTGAGGGCCTGCTGAACATAACAAATTTTTTGAACTGAAGACTACCGTTTTTCACCTTTATCCTTACAGTTAAATTCCAAAATCAGAAAAATTTTATTAGATTTTTTAAAAAAAGTCCTGTATTTTTAACAATATTTGACACAGAATCATCTGGTAGGGAAACTTGGGACCTCTCACTCACTTCTGTTTATGGTTTCTAACACAGAGCTATCAAATTAATTGCCAGTGTGAATTTGTTTGAAGTAGAAAATTTTCAGAGCACAGAGTTTAGTCTAGAGGTACTTTTCAGTACACTCTTATCAAAGCAGAAGTGATGCCACCTTCAAAGTAAGGCAGCTTACTTCTATTTATAGAGCTTTCATGTTTGCTTCTACCAAGGAAAACGTTCATTAGTACTTTCATAGGAACAGCATGTATATTTCCTTATTTTAAGTCCCAGCTAAAGTATGCTGATAATTTTGTGAAGCAGTTAGTCAAAAAACTAGAGTTTGGACAAAAGGGCCTGTACATGTGGCTATCAAAGTAACTGTGGACTAGACTTATTCATGTCCTACACAATGTAATACAAGTTGTGTCCAACAATCTGTAGGTGGTGGGCTCACACTCTCACACCCCAGCTGCCTCCCATGCGGCTCACACAGCTGTTAACAGCAGGAGGATGGTACCTCTTTCATTCCTTTTAGCAGGTTAGACTAGAGAAAAGCCACCACAAGCTGGCAGTCCTAAGTAAAAGAGATCATATTCAAGAAGAAAGATCATCGCCCATTCTCTGAAGCATTGGCTTCTCCTCTGTATTGCCCTTATGCAAGGTAGCCAGGTAAGTGTACTGTGTAAGTATACCTACAGGTTTTATGTTAGGGCAGACAACAGAGGGAATGAGACACAACAGGGTACAGACCACTGAGTATCACCAGACCTGATAAAGAGGCTATTTCCTTGCTGCCATGAGCTGCATCAGGCCAAGGTCAGTGTCAGCACCAGTGTATTCGTTATCCACTCTGTCCAAGAGCCCATCTCTGTACTGACAACCAAGCAAGCCAGGGGGGGCACCCCCAGCCAGGGTGACCCTCCCAGCCTTCTATCCGGCTATTAGCCCACACTGCTGCCTGTGTGCCATGCTGCACAGACTGGTGGCACAGTAATGGAGCTTCTGATGCCAGAAATAACAAGTACTGGGGTATTTGTGTTTATATACAATGCATGGAGAGGACACAGATTGATTATCACCTAGGACACAGCTGCAAGCTTTGCTCACCTTTGTGGCAGCTTCTGTTACCACCTTTTCAGATAGGGAAGGGAAGTGGCAGGAAGCTTGTTCGTTCAGACATTGTTCAAAACAAAAACCAAACAAAAAAACCCCCACAACCTACTAAGTTAAAATCCCTTTATAAAAAGGGAACTGTTCAAATTACTCTTTTCTCAAAGCCTAAGCATATTTTCAATATCAGTGGTCACATTTCAAGTATATTCCCCTCATAACTATTCACTAAAATAACCAAAAATAAAACTCATGTATTTTTTTTCAGGATAGGTAATCTCAAAGACTCCTTTTGAGATGTCCATTTAGTTGAATGCATGAGTTAGAATAATATTGTTTGAAAAAAAATCCAAACCCATTTGTTTTCCCCATGTATTAGTATCACACCAGTACAAGCACTCATTATTTTTATTACCTCGTGTATTGAGGTTTTCTGTAATAAAGAATACAAAGCCATCAGGAAAACATGAGAACATAATAAAATTACAAGGAACATATTTTTTCATAGCATTAAGCTTGTAAAACTTTATTTCTAAACTCTGAAATTATTTTTCCCAACCCAATTAAATACAGGAAAGCTAAAACACAATCCTAGCTGATGGAAAACAGGTTGTAGTTCAAAGGATTCCATTCTGAGTAAAACAATGGAATAACAACATATCCAACTATGCTACCTATATATCAAATTTCTCTTCACAGATATTGTGTCCATGCTCTTCATAATCTTCTCTAGTTACAATCATGTCTTCAAAATCGTCATTTTCAGAAATGAGCTTCCCACCTTCCCAAGAATAAGTAATAGGGCTGAAAAATGAACAAAGCTATTGTTACTCACTTGTAAGCTCATTTAAAATAGAAGGATGATTTCCAAAACTTTTTTTTAGCTATACCTATTTAAAAATACGTTTTTGATTTCTAAATCAAACCATAGCTCCTCAGAAGTTATGAGACAATGTTTGAAATTTTAGCAGGGGTAACTGACTGCCTTTTTTAAAATGTGCCTCTTTGGAAGCAGGCGTGAAGAGGAATGACATGGGTATCTCTTTGTATTTACTTTGCACAGACAATGATTCTTCAATGATATTTAAGAATACTCTTTAATAATACTTTTTAAAAAGTAGAGATTGTACTTTCAAGATATACTTGATAAGTTTTGTCT
>VWZD01006502.1:1328-33251 GCA_013396695.1 Sakesphorus luctuosus
ATTGGAATGGGCTGCCCAGAGAGGCGGTGGATTCCCCATCCCTGGAGGTTTTTCAGGTGAGCTTGGCCATGGCACTGAGTGCCATGATGTGGTAAAGGGACTGGAGTTGGCCCAAGGGTTGGACTTGATGATCTTGGAGGTCTTTTCCAACCCAATCCATTCTATGATTCTGTGATTCTATGATTTTGGATATAAACCCCCAAATAACTCACTTTGGCCGAAAGGATCTTTCAGAGAGTAGGGGAAAATTAAAATAAATGAGTAAATAAAAAATTTCACCCAGACTAGCTGGTTGATGTGATGTTTTGGTTTTCCTGCCAGAAGGTCCAGGTTGTTGATGATCCCTGGTCAGTGGAGTCACCTGATCTCAATGAAGCCTCTGCATCAAATACTCCAAACATAAAGGGCAGTGGCTGGAGGTGCCCCCTGGCACACACGTGCCCATCACAGCCCCTGTGAGGCTGCAAAGGTCCCAGTTCCCTCCAGGTGGACACAGAGAGGACAGAGGCATTTGCTAGAAGCAATTCTATTTTATTTACTGGTTCAGATGTTCTGTTGGGTTTGATACCTTTAAGAAATCCACTCCTATGCATAGTTTAAATTACATTGATTAGTGACATGTGCCAACACTTTCTAATGGATAAGCACAGATCTAATAATAGTCTTCATTTCCTGTCCTAAGACAAAGTGAACTTCATTTTTCTCTTGTGTGAACCCTTGTGGTCTGGACTATTAAGTTGCTTGTAAAGCACAGCTGGACAAAAATGAAAACTTTCTTCCTGTTGCCTTTTAACAGCAATTTGATGTTTCATTCCTACATAAATTTATTACATAGTCTACAGAGGATGGATCTCACACCCAGATGTGAAGCTGGAACAACTCTGCCTACACAGCCTTTAACAGGTGTTTGTCCCAGCTGTATTTTGCAATCTGCAAAGATAGAGATTCTCCTTAAATGATCTATTCCCATGAACAACTATCAGTCTTTCAGAAAGTTTGAAACATTTTTAAACCAGGAATTCTCTTACCTGTTGGTTTTTATTGTGTTTCTTTGCTTTTGTTCACTGGCCTTCCTCTCACAAACACACCTATGTTGCCTCCCCTCAGCCATCACTCCCTAAAATACACATCCCACAGCACTTCAGAGGCCACTGATGAACTGGTGGAAGAATCTTCTCAGGACACCAGCTGGTCCCTGGGGGATTTGTGTGATGGATATCTCTGCCAAAGACCAATGTCAGAACAGCAGTAAAATGTTGCATGTCTATTAAATGACTGTGCTGTTGACAAATTAATAACCCCAGTTTAATGTGCTCCTTCCTTGCCATGGACTGAGGATCCTTCACCTTGCACAGATCAGTGTCTCACCACCATCCTTCCTGTCTTTGTGCTTTGTCAGGGACCTGCCAGTTCTCCTTCAGTCACTGTTTGGAATTTGTTACTCATGGAAGCTCAGCTGTTCAATGGAATTGGTAAGGAGGTTCTGAGCTCTGCTCTCCTAAGTCTTCCCTCCTTATCCTCCTTTCTACCATGGAACATCTTCCCAGTGACCCTTTTCTGCTCTCCATCTCCAAATGCTCTGTGGGCTCTTCCTAAGGTGTCACAGCCAAATCAAGAAGTGAAAATCAACTTCTAAGATTCCAGCCCACACAAGAACTAAGCATTTTGCTCTTTGCTCACAAATGGCCATGTCTGTGCCCTGGTTCAGGGGTGAGGCCCTTGCTGGGCTGCATCTCTGCTGCCCTGATCCCTGATGGCATCACCTGCAGCCAAGGTGAGCTCTAGGAGTGAGCAGCTCCCCCAGGATATGCCCAAACTGATTCCAACACCTGCCAGGTTCAGACTTCACCCAGGCAGCTTCAGCCAGGCCTTCTCTGCCCCAGCAGCCTGAGGAGCTGCCCAGCAGTCACCTGTTCTACAAACTGCCTCTTCTTTTCACCCTGGAATGTGGCAAAGAGCACTGGAATCAAACCTGATCATCACACCTCATCCTCACCAGTCACACAAAGCAGGGGTTGTGCTGGTTTAAAGGTAAACTGGCAGGAGAAACGAACCCAACACACGAGAGATTATAACTCAGAGTTACAATTTAATAAAAATATTACAATAAATGCAATGGCACAAACAGAAATTGGGTTTAACTCACAAAACCCACAAGTATAACCCAGTCCCCTGGGGCACAAACACAGTGGGGTTTGGTGGCCCCTGTGCTGAGCCCCACGTGGTTCCCCCGAGTCCAAAGGAAAAGGAAGGGACAAACCTGTTGGTGCAGATGATGTCACAGTCTGGTGGGGAGTGGTGGGCTCCTCCTGTCCAGGGTCTGCTCCTCCTCTGGATCCCACCAGTGGTTCCAGAGGTCCCCAAAGCCCAAGATTGTCTCCCCTGAGGTGCAGGTGGGAGCCCCCAGTGGGTCCCCCAGGGCAGGGAGTTCCAGAGTGGGGGATGTGAGTCTGGGAGTCAGGGGGGATTTTGGAATGGTTGCTGGCCCCTGAGCAGAGCTGAGCCCTCAGGTGGGTGTGGAGGTGCCAAGGAGTCCCTGCAGGGGAGTTCTCCCAGCTCCTCTGCCAGGCTTCTTTCCCAGCCAGCTGCCAGGCTGAGGGCTCAGCTGTGCCCTGGGCAGCTGCTGCCAATGGGCCATTGGGAAGAGTTGCTGGGCAATGGCCCAGAGGGTTTAGAATGCCCAGCTTTGGTCACACCCACACAGGGATAAACTGGTCCCACCTGCTGAACTGGGACAGGGGGCCAGAGGCCAAGGCTAAACCAGAGTCTGTTCTTCATGCAGATAATGGTAGTTCCGATGGTCTCTTGTGGCTCCAAGATACACTCAACAAATGCATCAAAACAGACTTCGGGATGTTTCACCACTACAATGCCAAGGACTGAGTTTTTTTGCTTTTGGGAAGACCTGTGAAACTAAGGAGAACTACAGTCCAGTTTAGCCTTTTATACCCTTTCCAAAATTTTCTTAACAGTTTTGTTCTATATTTGAATAGAAAAATTAAAAACTATAAAGAAGGAATTTCCCTGTTCTGTTGCCTTGCTACAGTGTGAGCATCACTGTCTTCTGCCCCCTTTCCCTGGAGAGGGCACAGCAACATTCTGAGATGCAAAGGGGAAAACCAAGAGTGTCATTTCAGCTGTGCCCATCCACTGATGCCAAATACCAAAAATCCTCTGGTGAGGGAGAGAGGAGAAGGGGAGGTTCTGCCTGGCATGACATTAGAGGGATAAACAAAAGGTAAACCATCCCAAGTGCAGCTGCACAGCTCTCTTAAATTCCTGGTGCAGCCATTTAATCAGAGAACAGCTGGGATGGAAAATCTGATATTTCTTGGCAGTCTGTGTAAAATTTTCTTCTCATTGGTGAGAAGCATGACCCTGAGGGTTTATAATTAGGCAATAATTAATCAGGCACACCAGCACCTCAGGAAAAAACACAAAGCTGCAGCATCTCTGGACATTCCTTCACATCCTTGTGCTTTATCCACAATACACTGTGAATATCAAACCTCAGAGTTAAAGACAGAGGGGCTGTCAGGTGAGCCAAGGAAGTCCAGAGCACCAGTCCACAGAAACACTGAGACATGTGAGCATTTCTGCTCTACAGCTGGGCCAGAAGGGGAAGGTCCACACACAAACTCTGGCTTAGGAAGATCTTGCTGTTTGACACACACACAGAGGAGCTCCAGGGTCTGTGCTGGAGTCCAGGTGCAAAGGGACATCTTTCTCCCACCTTCAGTTCAGTCTGTGATGAAGGGAGAGCCACCTGCATAGCCTGGACCCAAACATTTCCAGAGACCAAAAGGGCCCAGAAGTCAATATTTACTCCTAGCTCTTGGACTGAGCTGCAGTTTATTGCACTGTGCCCGTGCCTGTGGCCTCACAGAGGTGAGGCTCAAAAGGGAAGTGGCAGGAAGGCCCTGACTGTGTTTGTTGTGCTGCCATTGTCCCCAGCACTCCACAGGCCACCACAGAGGGAAGTGCTGGCACTGCTCACACCCCACCAGACTGCAGAGAGTAAGGACTGTACGACTGAATTAGTAAAAACCACACCCTTCAAACCAGCTCCATGGTGCAAAAAAGGATGAAGGGATAGACCACAACTGTCATTGGAGAGAACAACAAAAGGTTAAAGAATGAAATTTCATCTTTTGACTCAGAGGTTGAGTTTGGTCATTGCTTGGATGACAAAATATTCCAACTGTTCAAAACCCCTTCTCCTTTCTCCTTTGCTGGCACAGCATTTCCATCCCAGTTAGAGCAGTAGCAGATGGACCTTATTTTTTTTTCTACCTTTTCCTTTTTTAAAATAATGGCTTCATGTTACCTTTTACAAGAAAGACCCAGAGAGAGAGAAGGAGAATGCATACCATAGAATCATAGAATCATAGAATGGATTGGGTTGGAAAAGACCTCCAAGATCATCAAGTCCAACCCTTGGGCCAACTCCAGTCCCTTTACCACATCATGGCACTCAGTGCCACGGCCAAGCTCAGCTTAAAAACCTCCAGGGATGGGGAATCCACCCCCTCTCTGGGCAGCCCATTCCAATGTCTGAGCACTCTCTCTGCAAAGAATTTCTTTCTGATCTCCAACCTAAACCTCCCCTGGCAGAGCTTGAGCCCCCCGTGCCCCCTTGTCCTATTGCTGAGTGCCTGGGAGAAGAGACCAACCCCCACCTGGCCAGAACTTCCCTTTAGGTAGTTATAGATGGGATTGAACACTCAATGGTTCTGTGGTACAGGTCGTTTCCAACACTACTAATTCTCTGTGCTCAAAACGACCAGGCACAACAGGAATGGGCAAGTTGGGAGCCAGAGGGGTGCCCAGGCTCGGGCCCTTTCGAGTACAAAGTCAAGAAGAAGGCTTTGAAGACATTTTTTAGCAATGGCTGTTTCTGACTGTGGCTTTTGTCACCTCTCAGAAATTTTAGTGATTTTTTTTCTGGTGACAGGCAAGTGATTTGCTTCTAATTTTGGTGCTTTCTCTAAGGGGGTGAGGATGTGCAGCCTGAATTAAATGGCTTTCGTACTTGAGTCCTTATGACATTTGAAATCACAAAAAGATGGATAATTATTTGGATTTCAGCCTTTGTAATGAAATTTTGAATTGCCATTTCCATCCCAAGAGAAGCAACCGGGAATAAGAAGTGACAGAGATTTTGCTTGCTCTGATAACTGGATTTCCTGGCTCCAGCACAGCCTGGAAGATGGCTCTTAAAGTTGCCATCCACTGAAAATGGTTGGAGATTTCTCCACTTTTCTGGCAGTTTATCAGTGAAATATTGACAATTACAGACCTGCATCTTGGAGATTTATGTCTGTAATTACGCATTCTTAATGATCAGCTCTGGTGCTGGTGTGGTCTCAGCCTTCATTCACAGCACTGAAAGAGGAGCGTGATGAGACAACACCCACTGCAAAGTGCCCCTGCAAAGGCAGGAGGAGAGACAGCCCAGTGAGAGCTCTGCCTGCAAACACCACCTCATGAAACATCCGTGTGCTCATGTTCACACGGTGAGGACCATCCAGCAAAGGGCACTGGAAACATCCCTGGAGGCAGCAGCACCTCCTGGAAACGCTGTGGCTGCAGAACAGGCACCACACAGGGAACTGATTCTCACCTGCTCTTTGTGGCCTCTTGTATGATCCTTTTCAAACCAGCACAGAAATAAATATCAGCTGTTGGGACTGTCAACTGGAGTTAAGAATTTTGAAGATGGAACTCTTCCTTCACCTACAGGTGTTGCTTGACAAAATGAGAGGTAAAACAAAGGAGGTCAGGCAAGATATCCTCTCCCAACTCCCATAACCAATGAAACCACCCTATTTCCTCACTAGTACTGCCCTGAGCAAGAAAACATGTGTGTAACACACAGACTGTATTAGAGACAAAGGGCGGTCCTGTGGCGTAGTGGAGAGCACTCCAGTCTCCAACTCCCAAGGTTGAGAGTTCGAGTCTCAGTACGGGCTGTCCCCGGCAGTTCAATGCCCTCCCTGCCATCTGATCCCGTCAGATCTTGGATGCCAAGCAGGATCGGCCCCGGTTAGTACCGGGTGCTGTAGATAGTCCCAAGGACTTCACTGTCACTGTCCAAGCTTGCTCAGCCGTGGCAAATGAACCTCAGGACTTAAACGGTGGGGCCAGTTCTGCACATGCTGAGCCTCACCTAAAATATCCACTGCGCAGGCTCGGAGGGCACACCCACGGGGCGAGAGCCCTTCCCAAATCTTCGTTCGCGAAGATTGGCCATTATTATTAGAGACAATTCTAGAGAATATTTACAGCAAATGCCTTCACCTTTATCTGGGTCTAGTGGCATATGATGAGTAGGTTTGCTAAAACTCAGATCATCCTCATCAAAACAGACACAATATTCTGAACTCCTGGCAGCCAAACCCAGCTCACAAGTTGCTGAAGTGTTATGAAGCAGAGAGGCCTTTGCCTGTCCCACGAGTGAGCGTGAGCTGGCAACAACCACAGCCTCAGGCAAGGGGGTGACTAATTTGACTGGTGTCAAACCTTGTTTTTACACCAGGCACTTCATTCCAACACTCACAAATGACTCCACTGCCACTGAAACAGAACCACTCTCGTGGCAGACAGTGGCAACTAAAAACACGTTGTACAACGTCTGAGGGAAATAAAATGTTGGCAAAGATCACGTTGTCAGGACTCCATTTCTGTGCAAACTGCTCTGGGAACTTTCAAGTGTGTCTCAAGTACACGCAAGGATTTTCAATTTATGTAGTTTCAACTACATAAAGCAGAGACAAGACCTCAAGATTCTAGTTTAAATTTCCTTCTTCACTCCTCATCCTAGCAAACCACTCTTTCCTTGGAATAAAGGAATACTCCATTTACACCTCATCTTCTCCAAATCGCTGTTAAGACCAGCTAAACATAAAGCTGAGCAGGAACTGATAACATTTTCTAAACCTTTGCTCAACTTCAGGCAGGTGCTGACCCAGAGAGAGGTGGAAGTAACCAAGTTGTTGCTCATTCACTGAGGTGGATGTGTATGTCAGGAGTGCTGAGACAGAGGTGTGCAATCACCACTTTGGACAAAGCCCTGAAATAAGTCTCCAGAATGGAACACAAATGCACACATAAAGGAAAAACTATAATCTTGCCATCAGAAAATTAACCAAAATGTACAGTTATTCTATAGCCTGAATCTCAGAGAGACTGAGAAGCAAACAGTAAATTGGCTGAAAGATGCATCTTTGAGGGAAAGCAGGAGGGAGTGTCAGGATAACAAAGTTAAGTGTTTTGGGTTTTTATTGTCAAACATACTTTTGCTTTGAGCTCTACATAAGAAGGATTAGGTCACTCAGGAATATAGCAACATTTATTGCAAGTGTATTGCAAAACAACTGGAGATGCCCAAGAATTCTTCAGTTCTTCTATTCCATCATTCCACCCACTGCACTTGGTGGAGTTAAAGCTGGTTATCAAGGAGCACATCTGTGGCCAACACTCAGCCAATAATTCTCTTTTGAGATTAACAAAACCTGCCGACAAAGCCTTTTGGAGAATATGGAAAAGAGGAATTAACACTCACTGAGGAAAAATCTTAAGATCTTTCTATGGCACATTGTGTTGGAACAAGCAATGTTGAATAATCCTATCTACTTGGTCACAAAAGAGCATAAACAAAAACCAAACAGACTCCAGGAAATGAGATCCCTCTTTTCCATCCGCTGTGTGTTGGTGGTGCTTTGCACAGCTGGGAACACTTTGCAGCAGGGCTGTGACTTCTCACCCTGCACCATTGTCCTCCAGCCTGAACCCACAGCTCTGTGGTGGTCAGACCTGACCAGGACACAACACTGTGGCCAAAAATGTTTCTTTGGGCAAACTGAGATCTGCTCAACACATCAAATACAAACAACATTTACAGCCATCCCAATGTGCCTCAGTGTTACCCACTTTCACCAAGCTGACAAGAAATGCTGTTGGATGTTGGCAGCAGCAGTGAAGAAGCACTAAAGTGCCCTGCCTGGTGCCCATCTGTGCTGGTTTAAAGGTGAACTGGTGGAAGAAATTAACCCAACACAAAAGAGATTATCAGTCAGAGGTACAATTTAACAACAATATTACAAGAAATGCAATGGCACAAAGAGAAATTAGTTTTAACCCACAAAATCCACAAGTCTAACCAGCCCCCTGGGGCACAAACACAGTGGGGTTTGGTGGCCCCTGTGCTGAGCCCCCACGTGGCTCCCCCGAGTCCAAAGGAAAAGGAGGTGAAAAACCTGTTGGTGCAGATGATGTCCCAGTCTGGTGGAGAGTGGTGGGCTCCTCCTGTCCAGGGTCTGATCCCCCTCTGCATCCCACAGGTGGTCCCAGAAGTCCCCAAAGCCCAAGATTGTCTCCCCTGAGGTGCAGGTGGGAGCCCCCAGTGGGTCCCCCAGGGCAGGGAGTTCCAGAGTGGGGGATGTGAGTCTGGGAGTCAGGGGGGATTTTGGACTGGTTGCTGGCCCCTGAGCAGAGCTGAGCCCTCAGGTGGGTGTGGAGGTGCCAAGGAGTCCCTGCAGGGGAGTTCTCCCAGCTCCTCTGCCAGGCTTCTTTCCCAGCCAGCTGCCAGGCTGAGGGCTCAGCTGTGCCCTGGGCAGCTGCTGCCAATGGGCCATTGGGAAGAGTTGCTGGGCAATGGCCCAGAGGGTTTAGAATGCCCAGCTTTGGTCACCCCCACACAGGGATAAACTGGTCCTGGCTACTGAACCAGGTCACTCAGGTACTCAAAGGCCATGGGCTGAGCCCTCCTGGAAGCCTATGACAAACTGGAATTGTGAGGGAATGGGAACATTCTCCAAGAGTATAACTTCTCCCAGAATGACTTTGGGGAAAAGCACAAATTTCCCAGCAATATCTACACTGTGATCACACGAAAAAGTATCTGAGATGGACAGTAAAAGGTGCTCAGATTGATTTGGGAGCCTTAATAATAACTGAGCACAGGCTGCCAGCATTTGTGCCAAGGGGAGCTCTCAGGTCTCGGGTTCTGCCTCTGTACAATCTGTCAACTGCCAGTTTCACAGGCACAAAACACCTCCTGAAATAAGGCCAGACTAAACAGGAGCTACAGGCTGTTCAGAGAACTTGTCTTCTTGTTTAGTCCCTGATCATACAAACCTCTCTGTCATTTACTGCTCAGCCCAGCACACTGAAGTAGCTGCTCTCTGTTGGATTTCTTACAAACCCGGCTCTGTCCTGCTTGGTTTCTGCTCTAAGTGGTAGAACAAAGTCACACCAGTGTCCCTCCATATGCCGCTCCATCTGCTGTGCTGATCTCCTGGTTTTCTTATCCCTGTGCAGCCTCTCACAATGCTCCTGGGCAGTAACAGTTTGGTGCAAACATCACTATCTTTGTTTCCTGGTAGTGGCTCTCCTTCCTTAGGGTTTGTTCTTCCCATTCTCTTAGTGGATATCCCATCCTTCCCTGTTTGCCTTTAGAGAACATCATCCAGCATTTCCACGAGGCTGTGCTGGGGCAGCAGCAGCATCTGTAGGAGCTTGAAGGAGCAGAGCAGATGAAGGGAACACACCATCCCAGACAGCTCAGGGGTTTGTCAATAGGTCCAAGCACATCACAGACCCACAGTCTGCTTTTGCACTGCCATCAACACCACGTGGGACTTCTCTGTGGGGCCAGACACAAGCACTGGGCTGGGTCTTTACAGCTTGGCATTGCTGTTGCCCTCTGAGGAAGAACAGCATGATGAGGTGGGAGAACAGTGCCACAGTCTCTCTAGGACTAATGGATAAAAAATGTAGGCAATCTATTTTTAGATGAAAGCATGAAAACATTCTGCTTGAATTAAACTCAGAACCAACTTGCAAAAGCAAGAACAGATGCAAAAATACTTTTAGTACAAAAATATGTTTAAAATTCTCTAAAAAGAGTCTGGAAGATGCACTTCCTTACAGACTTAAACAAAGTTTAAAAATTAATCAACAACCACCATTCTCTAACCTTCAAAGACTCTTTGAGGTTGTCTGCACTCTCACAGGAGGTTTGGGAATCCTTTGCATGGGCACAAGATGGCAGGAACCAGCATCCATGTTAAATGAAGATGGGAATCAGACGTTGGCAAACCAGACCAAATCAGTGAAAGGGACAGTCACAGCAAGAATGGTCATTTAAAAAAAGCTCATCCTCCTTTTTCATCCTTTTAATAATCCTTTCTCAGCCACAATATTCTCTTTCCATGTATTTTCCTAGGCTTTATTCAAGATAAAGGTCTTAAAACCTGAAGCTGGGCAGCAGAGCAGAGAGAGGAGCCCTGGCAGGGACTCAGGTTGTGCTTTCTCCCAGAAATTTAGTCCAAACCAACTGGGTGGGCCAGAGATCCCCTCCTGCCACCCTGGCTCTGTTCTGATGCCTCCAACTGACATGCAGATTGACTTAGACATAAAACTTTTACTTAAAGGGAAAAGGGAAGCCTAAATTACACTCTGCAGAGACAAAGTTTGATAAACTGCATGGTGTGAATTTAAAGTACTAATAATTGTTAGGGCTGTATTACTTATCTGTGGGTACTTTGTTTAAATAATGCTATTTTTTAGCTCCAAAAACGTAACAGTTCCACTATTTCATTCTGTGCAAGATCCTTCCCATCTAAATGCTTGTTGAGTTTTTTCAGGAATAGAAGCAGTAGCAGCCTGAACACAGCAGGTTCATCTCGTTATTCAGACTTACACTGAGACCAGCACCAACAGCAGGTCAGGCACCACCAGCTCACCCCATGGCACAGTTTGATCCAGATCAGGTGTGGGCACAGGATTACATCTTTCCAGAATTAGCCAGAATCCCCAAAGGTGGAATTTGGGCCAGCTTTTACATGGCTCCCTGCCAGCAGCAGAGCTGACACAAAAGCACATCAGTACCACAGAGAAACTCAGAACCAGAATAAAGCAGGGATTTAATCTGCTCTGATGCTCCAAACACACCTCAGTGAAGTTACATTGGGAGAAACTTCCTTCTTATAAGATACTAAGAATCTTCCAGCCAGATTGACTGCATTTTAAACCCTGGGATTGACTGCATTTTGAACTCTGGGATTGGCTGCATTTTAAACTCTGGGGTTGACTGCATTTTAAACTCTGACTGCATTTTTAAGCTATGGTGCAAGTGCAAAGCAGAAAGACCAAACTGATAAACACCCCTTTTGGTGTTTGGCACCAGCTGGAAGCAAAATACACACCAGGAAGGGAGATGCAGCTCAGGAGAAAAAGCAGTTACCAGAAAGCTGTAATGAAGCAGAGCTTCTCACCACAGAGCACTGTCCCTTAGAGCCATGTGATTCCTGGAAAGAGGATGACCTACTAAGCTGTCTCAGTTTGAGGGGAAAAAACCAAAATGTATACCCACAAGCAGAGGAGAGGGTTTCCTCCACAATAATCACGCCACTCTTTATCCAATGTAAGAAAAGGAACTTTAATCAGAAAATGGATATAAGAAAGATAACTGTTCTTAACTGATATATATACATATATATATACACACACACATATATATNGCTGCAGGTGGCGGTGGGACCGGAACGGAGACCGGGACCCCAATGCCGAAACCAGGAGCAACAGCAGTGACAGGGGGAAAACTGGCTTACTCCACAGTCACAGCAGGGAGCAGCAGCAACGGCCTCTCTCCCGCGGCAGCACACACACCAACCCGAGCAGTGTGTAGTCCCCGAGAACCACAGAGACAGCCTGCCCCCACCCAAGCGATCAAGAAGAAAACTGTAGGGAGTTAACTACTTCTTTTGTTAACTAATGGCATGGGCAGTCAGTGGCAGGGGAGAGGATTTACATAATAATTCCAAACTACAACATAAGCCAGTGGGAATTACACTCTCTAGAAGGAGGCCTGAGTGTGTAAAGCTTAGTCTGCATAAAGAAGTGTCAGCAGCAACATTGTTTGGTGGGCAAATAAAGTCCATGCCAGGAACTCCCACCTGGGGCAGGCTGCAGTTTAGTCAGGGGCTGTTCTCCTTTCACTCACAAACTCATTAGCAATGGAATGGGAGCTTCCTACACTGAGGCAACCAACATTCCCTGGGGAAGGGAAAAAACTTATCCTGATTTTTTGAACCAAAAGATTTTTTTTTGGAACAGCTGGAACTTAATCATGAAAGTGCTGGGGAGAGTATATGAAGAACCATTTTGTTCTTATGTTTTTCTCTGGGCATTGCCTTTTGGCCCCTAGCCATGGTGTCTGACATACTGAGATCACTCTTATTTTCTCATTTAAAAAAAATAATTAAAAAAATATATACACACATATATCACATACAGTCTCAGGATAAAGGAGATGTTCCAGCATCTCTACAGGCAGGAACTTTAACATAAAGCTTAGCTTTGGTTGGGGAGCCCATGGAAACAGCCTGCATTTTCTTCTAGTGAGTTTCAAATTAAAGTTTTGCTTTCTTTTTTCCTTTCCTTAAATGTGTTTTCAATAACTATGGAGCTAAAAAGTATGAAGATAATTATAGCTGTCTGTGCAAAACAGAAATGTCAGACCTCACATTTCCCAAGTGACCTTTCATCAGATGAAAATTCTCACAGCAACATTCTCCAAGCACAGAGTTGGGAACTATGAAAATCTGCAAACCAGCATTTTGCCCATAACCTTGTGCACGTGGCAGATGCTCAGGTGGGTCTTACTGTGATTTACATAAGAGGAATAGCTCTAAGGTAATAAAAAAGTAATCAAAGCTGTTCTTTAAGAAAGCTGATGCTGATCTTGCTGAGGTCCTGGGTGGGGAAACCTGCTGTGCTGGTCCTCTGGATACAGTAAAATGAATGAGGAGAAAATCTGAGATAAAAATGAAAATGGAATATTTTTGTCTGGCTCCTTCCATTTATCCTGAAATGATGCATCAATAGCCTTGTGCAAACAGAACATCCCTAAGAAGGAACAAGGGAAAGGGTTCTCAGTAACCAACATTGGGATAGGAGAGTTGGCCTGAGTCAGTAAAAGTTGAGAGAGAGACACACAAAATCTGTCTAGCTGGAAGCAGCCTGGTCCTGGATATCGTAAAAAGTATCTTAAAAATAATACTGTTTTGCTCCCCAAAGTACTGCACTGGCCGGAGGTGCAAATATGCCACAGTTCCTGCTGAAGAGCAGCACACAGAGGAATGTACTCAAACACCTTCAGCTTGGGAAGAGTCTTGGTGACTCCCACGTTCCTCTTTCACATCTGACTCCAACTCCTACTGCAGCCACAGGTCTGCTGAGCCTCTCAGTGTGCCCAGGTGTGTGCACACAGGCAGGGTTGGGGTGGAAGGGACCTTACAGCCCATCCAGTGCCCCCTGCCATGGGCAGGGACACTTTCCACCTGCCCAGGTTGCTCAGACCTTCATCCAACCTGGCCTTGGGCACTTGTCCCTAGGGATGGGGCAGCCCCAGCTCCTCTGGGCAACAACAGGTTTCACTCTATCAAAGGCTCCAGGCAGGAATCAGTCACAGCTGCAGTCCCTTCTCCCTGGAGCACGTTCAGCCTCCCAGAGCAGTTTATGGAGCTGTTGGGGGAACTGAAGTGTCCCTCAGCACTCCTGTACTGGCTCACAGTGCTGGGCGGGGGCACCTGTGCCCATCCCCGCCCTGGGCACTGCCCAAGGGAGCCATTCCCACTGTCCCTGCCCTGGTACATCCTGAGGGAGCCAATCCCACCATCCCTGCACTGGGCACATCCCGAGTGAGCCAATCCCACCATCCCTGCATTGGGCACATCCCGAGGGAGCTGATACCACCATCCCTGCACTGGGCACATCCTAAGGGAGCCAATCCCACTGACCCTGCCCTGGGCACATCCCGAGAGGGCCAATCCCACTGTCCCTGCCCTGGCACATCACGAGGGAGCTGATCCCACTGACCCTGCCCTGGGCACATCCCAAGGGAGCTGATCCCACTGACCCTGCCCTGGCACATCCCGAGGGAGCTGATCCCACCATCCCTGCCCTGGCACATCCCAAGGGAGCCAATCCCACTGACCCTGCCCTGGGCACATCCCGAGAGGGCCAATCCCACTGTCCCTGCCCTGGCACATCACGAGGGAGCTGATCCCACCATCCCTCATTCTTCCCCCAGATCCAACTTTGCCCTCAACCCTGAGCTGTCCCCACTCAGCTCTAACACAGTCAGGCCCCCACAGGCTCCATCAGCACAGACTGTACAATTCCAACAAAACTGTGGGAGACTTTGGCACTTTCACACATGGTGACATGTTTCTGATGCTCTTAAGTTTTGCATTAAATATAGTTGTCCAAGTTTAGCAAGCTGGGACCAGTTTATCCCTGTGTGGGTGTGACCAAAGCTGGGCATTCTAAACCCTCTGGGCCATTGCCCAGCAACTCTTCCCAATGGCCCATTGGCAGCAGCTGCCCAGGGCACAGCTGAGCCCTCAGCCTGGCAGCTGGCTGGGAAAGAAGCCTGGCAGAGGAGCTGGGAGAACTCCCCTGCAGGGACTCCTTGGCACCTCCACACCCACCTGAGGGCTCAGCTCTGCTCAGGGGCCAGCAACCAGTCCAAAATCCCCCCTGACTCCCAGACTCACATCCCCCACTCTGGAACTCCCTGCCCTCGGGGACCCACTGGGGGCTCCCACCTGCACCTCAGGGGAGACAGTCTTGGAGTTTGGGGACTTCTGGGACCACTCATTGGATCCAGAGGAGGATCAGACCCTGGACAGGAGGAGCCCACCACTCTCCACCAGACTGGGACATCATCTGCACCAACAGATTTTTCACCTCCTTTTCCTTTGGACTCGGGGGAACCCCGTGGGGCTCAGCACAGGGGCCACCAAACCCCACTGTGTTTGTGCCCCAGGGGGCTGGGTTCCACTGCTGGGTTTTGTGGGTTAAACCCAATTTCTGTTTGTGCCATTGCATTTCTTGTAATATTGTTATTAAATTGTAACTCTGACTTATAATCTGTTGTGTGTTGGGTTCGTTTCTCCTGCCGGTTTACCTTTAAAGCAGCACAACATTGTGCATAAAGTCGCTGTGTATTGTTGCATCTGTAGAGTGCAGATGCTGTTCTTAAAAAACTTACCATCTCTTTTATGGAAGTGTTTGGGTTTCATAGGATCACTGGTTCTCATAGAAAGGCTTTTCATGAATTTGTATCAAGTAGTTAAAAGGAAAGATTTATTAAACAAAAAAAAAAGGGAAAAAAAGAAAAAAAAAGAAAAGAGGCAGAAAGCACCACATCTCACCAGTCGTGGATCATATTAGATAAAGTAAGAAAAAAAAATAAAAAAATAAAGACGATTCCTCTCATTTTCTCTGAAGGCAAGAACATGTTTGAAGTGGTTTGTTTGTTTGTTTGTTTTAAATTCATTGTAGATTTAGCATGAGCTTACCCAATCATTCCATTCATAATGGTAAAAAAAAATCACATTTTAATTATTATTTCTGACTCTTTTTCTGTAATTTCATAGTGCCTAAAAACTATTTTAATGTCACCTATAAAGCAATTTCATACAACAGAGCAGGGAGATAAAGTGTGGTGTGTGTGGGTTTGAAAGAAGAAACACTGAAATATTAATTCATCATTATCAGCTTTGCCCACCACACTCACAAGCATCCCAGGAACACTTCTCAACACTCCCCAGCCCATTTCCAGGTAAATCACAAGCCTTGGAAGATTCTGGAACCAGAATATCAAATCCAGACTTCAAGTGAAGTAACTGCAGCTGCACTTTGTACCCACGTCTTTCTCCCTGATTCTGATTAATTCTGTTCCTAAAGGTAACCCACTGAAATCAGCTGCAGATTGGCCTGAAAATAAGAGAATCAAATAACATTTCTTCTCCACTTGTTAATCAAACTTTCCTCTCCCAATTTCTTACAGAGCAATGTAATTTCCAATGAAAAAAAAATAAATTCATTTTTCAAACATGGCTTTCAACAAAGTGTTGAGTTCTGGAAAGGTTTCACGGCTGAAGAAAAAGCTCTGCCCAAATGATCTGGCTGACAGCTGAGGGTAAGGAAAAATGAGCTGGGGGAGGTTTTTGCAAGGCTCTGACCAAATTTTTCAATTCCTGCCACTTTCTGATAATTGTGGTGAAAATTGTTACCATTTTAAAAATAAACCTTTTGGTAGGAGTGTCACATAATTTGTATGGGCATTGCTTGGGAAAGCTCTGGAGTTGGCCAGAGCCCTCCTGGGTGGGCATTGTGCCATTGTCCTGGGTGTGCTTGGCTGGTCCTGCCCCCAGGGCATCAATTCTTCCTGGGCTGGGGGAGAGTCAGTCCAGCAGGTTTGGTGAGTCCATAAGCCACTTATGTAACACTAAACACAGACTGCACCACGAGGAGAGGCTGAAGGAGCTGGGGGTGTTCAGCATGGAGAAGCGGAGGCTCAGAGGTGACCTCAGCACTCTCCACAACTCCCTGACAGGAGGTTGTACCCAGGTGGGGGTTGGTCTCTTCTCCCAGACAACCAGCAGGAGAACAAGAGGGCACAGCCTGAGCTCTGCCAGGGAAGGTTTAGGTTGGAGATCAGAAAGAAATTCTTTGCAGAGAGAGTGCTCAGCCATTGGAATGGGCTGCCCAGAGAGGGGGTGGATTCCCCATTCCTGGAGGTGTTTAAGATGAGACTGGATGTGGCACTGAGTGCCATGATCTGGTGATCACAGTGGGGTTGGATCAAGGGTTGGACTTGATGATGTCAGAGGTCTCTTCCAACCCAGCTCATTCTGTGATTCTATGATATGATAATCATAGTGAAAACCCCTGCACTTGCCCCCCTGTGTACTGCTGTTTGCATTAGACAAGGCACAAATCTGTTCAGAAATATCCAGAATAAGAGGGGATAGATTATAAAGATAAAAGCAAGAAAGGGCCTTAACCTCTCAATGGGGTTCCTAATGCTCTGGCATCCTTACCAAAAGTCCAAGCCTTAATATTCGCATGGCTCTGATTTATTATCCATGTATGGCCACATTCCGAAAAACATTCCCAAAGGGTCTGTAAATTGCAGATGTAACCACAGATTAATGCTCATAATCCCTGGTAAAAACTCTGCAATAACACTGCTATAGCCTGAAGAAATTCTCCCGCTAATATTCCTAATCCTTTCCCATTGGACTTTATGATCCTTCTGTGATTTTCGGGCAGTCCAACAGTGACTAAACAATATTTATGATTTAATTCTGCTGGGTTTTATTTCCAGACCAGAGGATTTTTTTTGAATTTTATTTTAAGTTACACCCACACACATAAATACTCCCTCCTATAAATCCAGGAAATGACAAAAAAAAAAAAAAGAAGATAAGAAACAAGAAGATGTCTGTGTGTCCTTCATTGCCTCTCCTACCACTGCCTACACATTTGGAACCTTGTATTTGTTGTCACACACTGGAAAACAGACCCAGGAGTGTTGGTGACCTTGCACTGGGGCTGCTGTAGCATCACTCTGGGTGTCTCAAAGAGCAGGACAAACAGAAGGAAGAGCCTTCTATTTTTTCCCTCCTTGATTACATCATACTTAGCCTTATTCTTTCTTCTTAGACTGAAAAGCTGCCAGTTTTCAAGTGTCCCTCATTAACTTTTAAAACCTAAGCTCTGCTGAAGTAGAGTTATTAGTTTTTTCCTGGCACTGCCTGAAATTGCAATACCCACATAAGAGCACTAAATCTGAATAGCTACTCCAGCAAACCAGGAAACTCTGCCCAGTGTGAGGCTGGGATTAAATATTTGTACACAACACATTCCAATGGGCAAGAATTTTAGTTTTGGGTGATTAGCTGTGCTTTTGGGAAGACAGTGATTAAGCTGTTTCAAAAGAAAATCACCTTTAAAAGTCAAAATATAGGAGAAGATGTAGTAAATAAATAACATTTCTTTGCTCAAAGGAGAGGATTTGCTCACACAGGTATGCAGAGGTGAACAGAACCAACCCCCTGAGCAGCTCACACCACGTGTTGCCACCTGCACCAAAACCACTCAGACCACACTTTATACTCTGGGGAGCTGTTGTACACCCGATGGCAGACAGCAGTCTGTCTGTCCTTCCTTCTGGCCCTGTCTCCATGTGCTTTGAAAATGGGATGGGACTGAGGTCAGATCTCATTGGGGTCTGCAGCTTCCCCATGAGGGGCAGCTCTGCTCTCTGTGAGTAGGGACAGCACCCAGGGAATGGCTGGAGCTGTGCCAGGGCAGGGACAGCACCCAGGGAATGGCTGGAGCTGTGCCAGGGCAGGGACAGCACCCAGGGAATGGCTGGAGCTGTGCCAGGGCAGGGTCAGGTTGGATCTCAGGGAAAGGTCCTTCCCCCAGAGGGTGGTGGGCACTGACCAGGCTCCCCAGGGCAGTGGGCACAGCCCCAAGGCTGCCAGAGCTCCAGGAGGGTCTGGACGATCCTCTGGGGCACAGGGTGGGATTGTTGGGGTGTCTGTGCAGGGCCAGGAGCTGGACTGGATGATTCTTGTGGGTCCCTTCCCACTCAGGATGTCGTGTGAGTCCATGCAGAAGCAGGAAGATTCCCAACGTGGGAGCTGCCCCAGGATGCTGTGGGCACACTCCAGGAGCTCGAGAATTTATGACTGCATAAAGCCCAACATCCTGCAGGGAATTATTATCTGCAGGGCAACCAGGGGAGGAATAAGTTTCATCCCAGAGAAAGGCTGAACCAGAGGGTTTGTAGGAACGAGGGTTGGCAAACCCAGGGTTGAACAGATCTCAGAAGTGAACCTTAAACAGCAGAAAAAACTTGCACAGGATGTCACAAGGCAGATTCTGTTCCCCCACAAATCACTCAAAGGCTCCACACACCATCAATCAGTTTGACATCTCTACTCTCATACCCCATCAGGAATCTGGAATTTAATTCCTAATTGTCTGGGGGGATCAAATTGAAAGATGCCAAGACAAATATATTTAAATCTTTTTTCTCAATGTAAGACCAAAAGATTCTAAACAATTTCTACTAATTTGCTCTTACTTTCAGCGTGGAATTACAGCCACATAAGCTCAGACTTTTTGATATATAGAGATCTGCAGTTTCAGTGTAACAAGAACATCAAATCCCAGTATGAAGGTTTGTAACCTGCTTGTTTGGCAGAGGTTTAAGTGCAGTAACACAGAAAGCCTGCAGCATAAACCAGCAGGAAAAGCCATGTTTTCAGGTTAAAAGTCTGGCCATCAGCTTTTTAAGGAGCTGGGCCTCATTAGAATCAACCATCTCTACTCCTTGTGCTTGTAAATACCAGCATGTGGACACACATCTCTTGAATAACTACTGTGCTGGTCATGATAACTCCTGTGGATATTGAGCTTCTCCTTGGTTAGAAGGTGCAGCCAAAGAATGGTCATGCTGGAAGGTACTTACCCACCTTGCCCCAATCATGTGGAACATCACCAAGGCAGACTTGGAAAGGATCTATTAAAAACAAACTATTACAAGTGCAACTTTTAGTATAATATACAAACTTAAACATATAATGAACAAACATAAACCAAAAATATAATAAATAAAACCCTTCAACTTGTAATGTAAAAATCCAGGAATTTATGATGCCGATGAATAAAGCCACACAAATAATTCAGTATTAATAGGACATGAAACCTTCCCAGACACACTTAACCTGATAGAAAATGAAATCCAATACCTGATTTTTACTTCTTAAAAAGTAATGTATCTTTTCCCTTCCATTTCTCATTGACTTGATTCTCTTTCCTTCCTTTTACTCTAGTGAAAATACCCAGACTGAAGCCCTAGATCAATGTTCTACAACCATTTCTGTGGCAGTGACATCCTTAGGCAGAAGAAGGAAGGATGTCCCATTGGTTTCAGTGCTTTCACTTCGAAGATCCTGAAGGCAGCAGTGTAGACACCCCCTGACTCCCACCCAAACATTCTCTGCTGTTCAGTAGAAAACGGAGGATATTTAAGAAAATAAGAGGTAAACTGAATGTCTCAAAATACCTCCTTCAATACCTGCATTTCACACTTCTCCCTGTGATACCTGTATCCCAGTTCAGCAGGTGGGACCAGTTTATCCCTGTGTGGGGGTGACCAAAGCTGGGCATTCTAAACCCTCTGGGCCATTGCCCAGCAACTCTTCCCAATGGCCCATTGGCAGCAGCTGCCCAGGGCACAGCTGAGCCCTCAGCCTGGCAGCTGGCTGGGAAAGAAGCCTGGCAGAGGAGCTGGGAGAACTCCCCTCCAGGGACTCCTTGGCACCTCCACACCCACCTGAGGGCTCAGCTCTGCTCAGGGGCCAGCAACCATTCCAAAATCCCCCCTGACTCCCAGACTCACATCCCCCACTCTGCAACTCCCTGCCCTGGGGGACCCACTGGGGGCTCCCACCTGCACCTCAGGGGAGAAAATCTTGGGGTTTGGGGACTTCTGGGAACCACTCATTGGATGCAGAGGAGGAGCAGAACTTGGACAGGAGGAGCCCACCACTCTCCACCAGACTGGGACATCATCTGCACCAACAGGTTTTTCACCTCCTTTTCCTTTGGACTTGGGGGAACCCCGTGGGGCTCAGCACAGGGGCCACCAAACCCCACTGTGTTTGTGCCCCAGGGGTCTACATTATACTTGTGGGTTTTGTGGGTTAAAACCAATTTTTCTTTGTGTCATTGCATTGATTGCAATATTGTCATTAAATTGTAACTCCGACTTATAATCTCTTTTGTGTTGGGTTCGTTTCTCCTGCTGGTTCGCCTTTAAACCAGCACAACCTACAAAGAGGGGTAGGAAGATTCAGGAGCACACAGACAGAAGTTTGGAATTGTAAGAAAATAAGGATATTCTTGGAAAATTGCCTTGAGTCTATTCCTGTGGCACAGTCAGAGGCAGCACAGAAAGCACAGAGTTCTGCAGAACTGCCCTTCCCCAAACTGTGATGAGCAGAGAGGTCCTTACCAGCCACAGAACCTGCTGCCCCATGCTCAGAGCTGCACCTTAACACATCCACACACACACACACACTTTCTGTGAATGGATCTTTACTTCTGGAGGGTTCTAGAGAAGCCTGGCAGGGTGTGACCCAGAGGTTGCAACCCACAGGATCATCAGGAGTCTCAGCTGGGTCACCCCAATCCATCCTCCTCCTTCAGAGCTGAAGTGACCTCACTATCCTTAAACTCACCCCAAAAGGTGGGTGTCAGGCTCAGCTTTGAGCCTCTCAGCTGCTGGAACTGGCCACCTCCCTTGGAGCCTCCCTGTGCTGACTAAACCCTTCTTAGACACTTTTTCCTAAGTCTCCTCTGCTCTGGCCTTATTGCCTAAGCAAAATAATTGGTCCCTGTCCTCTTCCTAGCAGTGCTTAAATACCTTTGCAGACGCTTATTTTTCCCAACAGTTTTCTTTTGGTCTAGACTGAACATGACCCTTGAATTTTCCACAGAGATCCAAAGGGTTGATGATCTCCCTGGGGCTGAGAGCAGGGCCTGGCCCCAGCAGGTAACAGCTGCTGAGAGGACTCCTCTGAATAAGCTCCCAGCATAACTCTGTCACTCACAGGAGCAGGTTCAAACATTCCTCACTTTCACCACATTATGGGGAAATTTCAGTTTCTCCAGACTCACAATCATAGCTTATTTATTGCTGCTTTGCCTCCTGAAGCTGTCTGCTCTTAAGGAAAAATAAATTTGGTTCTGCTTTAACATGTGGGCTAGAATGCTGTCTAGTGAGGAGAAGTACATGCATGTTTGAAAGGAGTTTTAACAATTAAAGAGAAAACCTTCAGGGAAATATATCCAATAAGAGGTGTGAAAAAATATTGATCTATTCAGTTTATCAGAGAAAAAGAAATGGGCAAAAAATTTGAACACAATCTCTCTGAATTACTTTATAAGGAAAAGGTAAGACATGGTAAACTTCGCAAAGGTGTAACAAGATCAAATCCCCAAGTTACTACATTCAAACTAGAAACAAGATGGAAATTTTTCACAGGAATGTCTCGAGGTCTCCATCACATGGGGTTCTTCAGTCTAGACCAAGGTCCTTCTAAAAGAGGCCACTTCAGCCACAGGGGGAATTTTAAGGACTGTTTTATGCACAGGAGATTGTAATATTGGTTTCTGGGAACCAAGTCCCTGTTCTACAATTTGCAGGTTTCCTTATGGGAAATCAGCTACAGAATGTTTGAAGACAGATGAGACTGCAGAGCTGTGAATAAGCTTAGAACACAACACCAACCAGCAATTCCATAAAGTTTTATGAAAGGTACTGCAATCTCTCCTTCTCTCTTCACTAACTGAGCATCCTGCAGTTCTGGGAAGCAAACAGAAAAGGGAGAAGAAAACCAGAAGGCTTTTAAGTAAAACTAAATGTGAAAGTAAGGAAATCCATGACATGTTTAGAAACTTTTTCCACATGTTTTTGTTCCCATTTTCACCTCTAGGTTTGCTGTAGGCTGGAGGAAGGCCTGCTGGAACTACTGTTATTATCCTTTCCCTACCAGCATAGAAATGATGACTTAATCATAACTCTCATATAAATAAGCACAACAAGAGCTCTCACTTCCCTTCTGTTGTTTTGTTTCACTTGGTGTCTCCTCCCTTTCTTCTTCTGCAGATCTGCTCTTCCATCCCATCCCATCCCATCCCATCCCATCCCATCCCATCCAATCCCATCCCCACCCCATCCTATCCCATCCCATCCCCATCCCATCCCATCCCATCCCATGCCATCCCATCCCATGCCATGCCATGCCATGCCATCCCGTCCCATCCCTCCTGCAGTTTTCCTCTCTATCTACTCTTTGCTTTCATGGGTTGCTGGTTGGCAGTTCCACTGTTCTGTTGTTAGAAAGGTTTGACAAATTCCTGAAGGAGCAACCCAGGCAATAGAATTCCTTCTTTAACCTTATTAACATCAAATACTCCAGTTGCTGTGCTGACCACAAGGTAAATTAAATAAGTTTTTTTGGGGATCTAAAATTTGGTTATAGTCTAAGTACCTGTGAGCAATGGAGCTAATAAATAAACAAATATGTAAATAAGGCCCCGAGGCTGTAGCAATTTGCAAAACATAGTAAGGAAAAATTGGCCTTTGCTGTTAGGAATCAAAGTGTTACAAAGGTGTCACACTGCAAAAAGTTAACGCCTATTAAAACATTATAATTTTGCAGCCTTTAATATTATTAGTATTTTCCACTTGTTGCTGCCAGATAATAACTAAGAGTGGACAGCAAACATCCTGCCCTTACTGCGACAGTATGTATAGAAAATACACTCCAGCTTTGGAAACAAAGAGCAGTTACCCCGTGTGGAGCTGGGGCTGCCGATGGGAGTGACGTGTTCGTGGCCACCTCCAGCAGCACCCCCAGGGCTCCCTCCCCTCCAGCCACACACGGGAACACTCCCTGCAAACTGCCTCCTCCTGTCTCTGCAGCTCTGCTGAGCAAAGGGTTTCCAAATCACACACCAATCCACAGACTGACACCCAGCACGGCTGGGACCATTTTTTCTCCTTGAGAAGATCTCATGTTTACCCTTGTCTCTAACTGAAGTCTGACTTTGGGCTCCTGTTCAGCTCCTACACTGCTCCATTGGCTGAGGAATCATTTTGGTGAGTGTTCCTCCTCGAGCTCCATCAGAGAGCAGAGGTATAGCAGACATCCCAACAGCCAGTCTGTCCGAGCACACCCTCAGCACAATCCTCTGAGTAGATTTCTAGACAGAAAAACTGACAGGTTCACATTTTAAGAGGTTACTCCTTGTCCTGTGGGCAGCAACTTCATCAGCCCTCGTGCTCAGAGCTGTAGGATGACAAGGCACAATGTCCAGAGGCATTGTTGGGGCAAACCACAATGTAGAAAAGACACTGAGCCATTAGAGAGTGTTCAAAGGAGGCCATGAGGATGGGGAAGGGGCTGGAGGGGCCAAGTTAGGAGAAGCTGAGGGTACTTGGTTTGTTCAGCCTGGTGGAGAGGAGACCTCACTGGGGTTTCAACATCCTCACTGATCTCTGCTCTCTGTGACCAGGAACAGCACCCAGGGAATGGCTGGAGCTGTGCCAGGGCAGGGACAGCACCCAGGGAATGGCTGGAGCTGTGTCAGGGCAGGGACAGCACCCAGGGAATGGCTGGAGCTGTGCCAGGGCAGGGACAGCACCCAGGGAATGGCTGGAGCTGTGTCAGGGCAGGGACAGCACCCAGGGAATGGCTGGAGCTGTGCCAGGGCAGGGACAGCACCCAGGGAATGGCTGGAGCTGTGTCAGGGCAGGGACAGCACCCAGGGAATGGCTGGAGCTGTGCCAGGGCAGGGACAGCACCCAGGGAATGGCTGGAGCTGTGTCAGGGCAGGGACAGCACCCAGGGAATGGCTGGAGCTGTGCCAGGGCAGGGACAGCACCCAGGGAATGGCTGGAGCTGTGTCAGGGCAGGGACAGCACCCAGGGAATGGCTGGAGCTGTGCCAGGGCAGGGACAGCACCCAGGGAATGGCTGGAGCTGTGTCAGGGCAGGGACAGCACCCAGGGAATGGCTGGAGCTGTGCCAGGGCAGGGACAGCACCCAGGGAATGGCTGGAGCTGTGTCAGGGCAGGGACAGCACCCAGGGAATGGCTGGAGCTGTGCCAGGGCAGGGACAGCACCCAGGGAATGGCTGGAGCTGTGCCAGGGCAGGGACAGCACCCAGGGAATGGCTGGAGCTGTGCCAGGGCAGGGACAGCACCCAGGGAATGGCTGGAGCTGTGCCAGGGCAGGGACAGCACCCAGGGAATGGCTGGAGCTGTGCCAGGGCAGGGACAGGTTGGATCTCAGGGAAAGGTCCTTCCCCCAGAGGGTGGTGGGCACTGACCAGGCTCCCCAGGGCAATGGGCACAGCCCCAAGGCTGCCAGAGCTCCAGGAGGGTTGGGATGATCCTCTGGGGCACAGGGTGGGATTGTTGGGGTGTCTGTGCAGGGCCAGGACTTGGACTGGATGGTGCTGGTGGGTCCCTTCCAGCTCAGCATATGCTACAATTCTATGGCAGAGTCAACACTCAACACCATCTACAGATGCCCCAGCCAGTGTGGGTCACTGGCTCCAGACACACGTGAGGGCACTGCTGTTTGGCATTACTGGAGAGCCCCAGCCTCTCCGTACCTGGGACCCCCCACCCCTTAGCGGAGCTCCTGAAGCTGCAAAGCATTTTACACTCCCCCACAGCACCTCTCTGGTGGGTCTCAGCACCATGGCAGAGTTGAGGTGAAGAATCAGTGAAACCTTTCATGTTCTTGACATTAGTAAATGAGAATAGGGAATCACTTCCAACAGAAAGTGGGATACATAAAGAATCTATGAAAAGTCATTCTACCTTTACAAAAACATTGCCTTGATCTCTTTCTTCTCAGCTCTGTGAAGTATAAACTCCATATCATCTTCAGAAGATGGGAATATATATCATGGGAATACTGAGGTGGTGGTTTAAACAACAGTAAGAACTAAGGAAAAATACAATTAGTGAGCCTGTGCTGTGCTTGAAGCACCAGGCAGTGGTGCATCTGTATGAGATTGCTGGAGCTGCTGCAGCGCTGGATAGGGAGGGGCTGTTCCTTGGCAGGAAAAGGCAGCAGAGGGTGGAATGCTCAGGAACTCCACTATCCCTTGCCCAGCACAACACCATAGCTGAGAAAAAATAAAAAGATGGAAAAACAAGGCAAGAAAAGATGATCTTGTCTGAGCACGTAATGGGGATCTTGAATAACTGATATTTAAGTCATGTTCTTGTTTGTTCTTTTGAACACGCTTGTGGTGAGCAATCATTCACCTGCTATAAATTAGGAGCAACTGATAAGTCTCCATTTATGAGTCTCCAGTCAAGAGCACTCACACGAAAGCAAAGCCATCCATAACCAACAGCATTTTTCCAGAGCTGGACCACATAGAAACATTTCCAAAGCAGATATGCAGAAGATTTCCTTAAAATTTAGCAATTTAGCGGCTCAGAAAAGAGTCACAAAGGGTGAGGCAAACTTAACTCTCCATCCATTCCATTGTTTTTCTTTGCTAGATCTAAGTTTAATATTTTTTTTAAAAAAAGGTTAATCTGTATGCTTGAAGCATGTTCTTTTTAATCTTAATGAGTTTTGATTTTATACAGTGTAGAACCTTACCCAGAACAGCTTTAAAAATTGAGAGGAATAAGATCAGAGAATTGAGACTCTAAAGTCATGTTTTATCCAACATATGACTAGATGTTTCCAACTAGAATTCCATGCTAAGGAGGGGAAAACAGGCCATCAAAAGAAGTATTTTCACAGGAGATCTTCACAAACATGTTACCTCTGCTGACCTTTAGATAAAGGTAAAAAGGTTAATGCAATAATTTGGAAATTATTAGCCTGAAAAGGGACCAATGACCTTCTCAGGATTGTTCCCAGATTTTTTAGCATAGCTTCCAATTCCTGGGAGATCATTTGAGCTGTGCAGAGACCTCACTTAGTCAGAGTCAAAATATTTTTCTGCCTTTGTTGTGGCTCTCCAAATACATAAAATGTGGAGTTTCCTTTTGTTCCACCTCCACCCCAGCTGGGGAGGGTGCCAGTGCAGGCTTTCATTCATGGGGCTACAGATTTTCCAACCATAGGCTGTACCGGAAAGAATAACAATGGGATTGACTTCTCCCTAACACGTCCTCTCCAGTGATCATTGAACCATCAGTTCCCTCAGTGCAGCAAATGATGCAAAAAGCAGCCAGGCAGAAAGGGACCTGGGGGGACTGAGGGACAGGAAGCTCAACAGGAGCCAAGAGTGTGCCCAGGTGGCCAAGAAGCCCAATGGCATCCTGGCCTGGATAAAAACTAGCGTGGCCAGCAGGCCCAGGGCAGTGAGCCTTCCCCTGGACTCAGCACTGGGGAGGCCACACCTGGAGTGTTGTGTTCAGTTCTGGGCCCCTGAGTTGAGGCAAGAGATTGAGGGGCTGGAGCGGGGCCAGAGAAGAGCAACGAGGCTGGAGAAGGGAGTGGAGCACAAGTGCTGTGGGGAGAGGCTGAGGGAGCTGGGGGTGTTTGTGCTGGAGAAGAGGAGGCTGAGAGGTGACCTCAGCACTGTCTGGAAGTGCCTGAAGGGAAGTTGTGGCCAGGTGGGGGTTGGTCTCTTCTCCCAGGCACTCAGCAATAAGACAAGGGGGCACGGGGGGCTCAAGCTCTGCCAGGGGAAATTGAAGTTGGAGAGCAGAAAGAAATTCTTTGCAGAGAGAGTGCTCAGGCATTGGAATGGGCTGCCCAGAGAGGGGGTGGATTCCCCATCCCTGGAGGTTTTTCAGCTGAGCTTGGCCGTGGCACTGAGTGCCATGATCTGGTAAAGGGACTGGAGTTGGACCAAGGGTTGGACTTGATGATGTCGGAGGTCTTCTCCAACCCAATCCATTCTATGATTCTAGTCTGAATCAGAAATTCCTCTCAACTTCAGCCCCTCCGTTTTTCAGATCTAGAGTCTCCTAGCCCAAGTTCTGTCAATTTGTCTTTCTGCAAAACACACAAATATGAACTGCAAGAGAGAAGACCAAGGAAACTTTGCTGTAGTATTACAGCAATCTACCTGTGACTCAGTTCTGTCACTGGGGACAGAGCAATTTTGCACTCCCCTGTGGAATATAGCCCATGTTTAATTCCAGGTTCCATAAGCTGGAGAAAGGAAATTAAGGTAATCAAAAATAAAAGTTTACATGATATCAAAAATCCCAGATTTGTAGCCGTCACCACACCCATAAAAATTAGAAGTCTAGTTAAGAACAAACTGATAATACTTTCACAGAGAGTTCACAGCCAATATATCTCATTTTAATTTTTATAAGCGATACTTTAAGGAAGGTCTGAAGACCAATTTCTGATGTCACTCAGGTTATTATTTTGTGTTTCTGAGCTAGGACTGATTTCTGAGAATTATGCTATTGATTTTATATTATGCCATTACTAAGGTTTTTTTCCCCATGGACAAACAAGGTAACTGCTGGAAGTCTAATGTCTGATTTGTATTTCTAGAGTAAAAAACAATGGAATAATTTCTGACCATGTGTGTGATTAGTCAAGATGAATGACTGTAATGCTTCTCTTGCTGATAAGCTTTCTTCTCATTAAAAAAGACACTTGTTTCACAAGTATTGAAGGAAGATTGTGCTTGTTGAAAGGTAAACCAGCAGGAGAAACGAACCCAACACAACAGAGATTATCAGTCAGAGTTACAATTTAATAAAAATATTACAATAAATGCAATGGCACAAAGACAAATTGGGTTTAACTCACAAAACCCAGCAGTGTAACCCAGCCCCCTGAGGCACAAACACAGTGGGGTTTGGTGGCCCCTGTGCTGAGCCCCACGGGGTTCCCCCGAGTGCAAAGGAAAAGAAAGGGACAAACCTGTTGGTGCAGATGATGTCCCAGTCTGGTGGAGAGTGGTGGGCTCCTCCTGTCCAGGGTCTGATCCTCCTCTGCATCCAACCAGTGGTTCCCCAGTCTCCAAAGCCCAAGATTCCATCCCCTGAGGTGCAGGTGGGAGCCCCCAGTGGGTCCCCCAGGGCAGGGAGTTCCAGAGTGGGGGATGTGACTCTGGGAGTCAGGGGGGATTTTGGAATGGTTGCTGGCCCCTGAGCAGAGCTGAGCCCTCAGGTGGGTGTGGAGGTGCCAAGGAGTCCCTGGAGGGGAGTTCTCCCAGCTCCTCTGCCAGGCTTCTTTCCCAGCCAGCTGCCAGGCTGAGGGCTCAGCTGTGCCCTGGGCAGCTGCTGCCAATGGGCCATTGGGAAGAGTTGCTGGGCAATGGCCCAGAGGGTTTAGAATGCCCAGCTTTGGTCACACCCACACAGGGATAAACTGGTCCCACCTGCTGAACTGGGACAAAGATCCAGCAGGTGGTTTAAGAACAGGAGAGTGTCCAGGTGTGAGTGAGGGATTGGTGCTGTTGGTGAGGGTACAGCTGCAGGAGTCAGCAGCTGTGCTCTCCTGGCCCTCCTGGCTCACTCACTCATGACTTCTCCATGACCACTGGCCCATGACCTGCCTTCCCCATGCTCAAGGAGATGGGGAACTTCACAGGCAGCTTTTGGTAGCTGACCCCAAGCCCATAGGCACAGCTTCTCTGTTTTCAGGCAGTGTGGCTGTGTAACACACACTCCACTTCCTTCATTCTTCTCCTCCCTCCCTGATTTCCATGAAGAAACTGGATTTCAGCTCTCAATCCAAGGCTTTGTGCCATCTGTGTCTGAGGCAGAGCCTGCAGACCGTCAGGATGGGAGGAGGGATATGCAAAGTTCATGGAGCAGAGAGGGCAGCAGGGCAGGACAGTCACTCCTTCAATCAGAAGGGTCTTGATGGACTGAAAGAAGCACCAGAACCAGAGTTCGGAATGAGCCAAGCACTGCATACCCACCCAGGGGTGACTGCAGGCCCCAGCAGCACCTGCATTAGTTCATATTCAGTCCATCTGTCCAGCACTTGAACCCTAAAATTCCATTAAAACAAAGACTAACATACAGCCGTGGAGCTCCATGCATCCAGTATCCCTGTGCACTTGGCAGGCAGGAAAAAGGGGCAGAGTCTGGATGCAGCACAGTCTCCTGTGAAAGAGGGGCTGTGATGATCTCCTTGTGGCACAGCCTGGTTACAGCAGACCTGTTCCCTGGTGGTGCAGTGGTGGTGCCAGTAACCCTGTAGCCTTTGGAATGTTCTCCTGGTGCTGTGCTTTCCCCTGCAGTGAAAGGGAAGCTGAGGGCAGGATGCAGCCCCAGTGCCCTGCCAGCCATGCCAAGGCCAGCAGTCCCCACCAAGACACTGTGTAAAAATCAGACACACTAATGAGCTGCAAGTTGACACATACATCAACTCCAAGGAGCTCAGATGATTTCTGTGCTCTCCCTCTGTCCTGTATAACTCCCAGCACTAACCACAGTTCACTGGACTCTGTTTGGTGTAACAGTGTGACTCTTTTCCATCCCAGCTCTGTTCAAACGGCAAATGGTTTCTCAAGGAGCAAGCTGACCCCATTGTCAGAGCCTTTGGGAGCTGGAGGGCAGCCAGCAGTGGAGCCAGCCAAAAGGCCCGAGCCAGGACCAGCTAAGGAGCCAGCCAGGCAAATCCAAAGCTGTTGGAAAAATACATTGTGGAGCTTGGTGTCTGGGACCCCGAGCTACTACACACACCCTGCTGTAGTGGATGTGGGTGTTGGCTGGAGCAGAGCAGCAAGGAGAGGTGAGCAGGGAGGGCAAATGAGACTGGACTTACATAAGAGGCCTGGTGACCTTTCGGTGTTACTTGAAAGTAGCAGGTATGTGTACCAGAACACAATCTCCTCTCTTATTACAGCAAAAGGTTTTTCCAAGGAAAAGGAGATGTAAAAAGGGTTCTCACAATGTACCCTTACAGAAGTGTAGAGGCAGCACAAGAAAAGTGGGATGTACCTGTCCACTTAAAGTCATTCCAAGCTTTGGAAAGTGCATTTTTCAGTCACTTTGGAGCATAATTGCTATTTAAAGCCATCAGGCAGAAGGCCTTCACCACCAAAAGCAGCAGAAGGCAAGAAGATTTATTAGGATCACAAATTTGGTAACTCACAGGTCCTTTTTTAAATCAAAAAGCAAATTATTTATGATTTTTAAAATGCAGGGTGGATGACAGGACACAAGGTAACCCAGATATACAAGGTCTGTCCTCCAGCAGATTCTGGGACTGAACAGCATTTTGAGGGACTTCTGCTGGTGGGATCAGTGCTTTGAGCTCAGCCAAACAGGACAGCACCATGGCACATGGTCACGTCTGTGACCACTGTGGGAGAGCACTTCAGTTTTAAACATCAGAAGTTGATCTCTAACCGTGGTCAGCATCAGTGGATGAATAATTAAGTTGCTGTACTGAAGGACTGTCCTGTTCTCAAGATGAGACCACCTAATGTGCAAAGCCTGTCAACCCCTAAGGAATTATTGATGGAATTCAAAAGTCACCACTCTATTAGAAACCCCCTGCTCTGCCTTTACCTCTGCCAGCAGGCCTCAGCTTGGCAGAGGAAACCTCTATTTCAATGGAATACTGAAAACCTTGAAAACTCTTTGTTCCAGGGATCTCTGTTCCCTTTTCTGGGGAGCATTTTGCTGAAGGATTATGTAAGAGGAAAAAAACAGAAAGAAAGAGAATGCCATAAGAACCTTGGGAACCTGAAAAGGAGATGGAGATATCTGTTACAGCTTGGGACCAAACACAGGGTTAAGCCCACTGGCACTTCTCAGAGTACAGCTTTTCACAGGCAGAACACCTGCCCAGGAGCTCAGCCTGAGCATTGGACTTAGCCCCCTGCTAAAGGGAACAGAGGATGACTAAGACACGGGACACCAGCCCTGCAAGCAGAATAAAACCAGCCTGAGTTAAAAGCCTACAGCCAAATAGAGAATAAGGTGCTTAGAAATTTTTCCAAATTGTCAGTGCTCAGAGTACTTCAGGTTGGAGAGAATTAGCACAGGTCAGATGAAGGAGACAGCTACACAAAAATATACCGTAACACAAAACCTTCCTGCTGTCAGAAATGCTCTTTTTAATCATTAGTACTTCAGCAAGAAAACACATGTGCACATACACACACGTTTAACATTTCTCTGAAAGTCTGATCTCTTGTACTTCAGACCAAATAGAAAACACAGAGCAGGCCAAATTGTGACCAGAATCTGCAGCAAAGTTCAGCTGATTCCTGGTGTTGAAAGCCCATTGCTGCTTCAAACAAGTATTTTACAAGGCAAAGAAATAAACTTTAGATAAACACAGGCAACTGTTGCTTTGGCGTAAAAGAGACCAAGTTGCTTTAGAAATGTTACTCCTGTTTCGTGTTCCCAAGACCAAGGACAGAACACCACCATCCAGAAGACACTGAGACATGTGACAGGAGAATGTTACCTCTGCCAGAACAGAGCAGCAGCAGCCTGAAGTGAGCAGGAAGAGCAGAGGCAACTGGAGAGCAAAGCCATAGAATCACAGAATCATAGAATGGA
>VWZD01006502.1:33628-71948 GCA_013396695.1 Sakesphorus luctuosus
CTCTCCAGCCACTCTGTGCCCAGCCTGTGCTGCTGCAGGGGTTGGTGTGGCCAAAGGGCAGGACCTGCACTTGGCCTTATTGATCTTCATCCCATTGGAATCAGCCCATCCCTCCAGTCTATCCAGATCCCCCCGCAGAGCCCTCCTGTCTGGACATGGACACGTACACCAGCAGGGAATGGGCCCTGAAGGACTTGATGAATGAAAAACCCTCAGCACTGTGAACTTACATTTGATTTCCACTGTTTAAGGAATGAGGCTGACCTTTCTGTTACCATGCAACCGAGGAAAATGGGAACAGAGAGTGTGTGTCACCCCAACAAAGGGCTTGAGTCAGCCACGGCTCAGCATCCACAGCCACGCTGCTGTCTGGACACATGTCCTCACTTAAAGCTGGTCCCTTGCCAAGGAAATAATATGCAGTCTGAACTATTTCTTCCTGAAAATCAGATTAAGGAATTTGGGGAGAAAGGAAAGATTGTATCATCTTGATACATCAGGACAAAAATCAGCTGAAACACAGGAAATAACACTTAGACCAGCAGAGACAGATGAACTGTGAGTACAGTGGGTCATCAGAGGATTGTATTCTCCCATCAGTTTCTCCAAGTGATAAATTCCCATCAAAATTCAGGAATCAGAGCCTGACAAAAAATAAAAAGTGTTGGCTGAGCTTTATGAACCCACCAAGATGAAAAACAGGTATTTCATTATCCAGAAAAGGCAGGTACATCACACAACACAAAACAGCTTAGACACAAAAGGCATGCTCTAAAATTGTGCCAGTATGTTGTGTTGTCTCTTGTTGCTTTTGAAGGCAAAAGGACACCTGAACCAGTTTTATGGCTGCAATAAGAACTTCGAAGTGAATAATCAATCCATACAGACAACTAAGTAAGAGGAAATCGTACGAGATGGATAAAAATCTGCATAACTCCCTGAAGGGAAGTTCTGGCCAGGTGGGGGTTGGTCTCTTCTCCCAGGCACTCAGCAATAGGACAAGGGGGCACGGGGGGCTCAAGCTCTGCCAGGGGAAATTGAAGTTGGAGAGCAGAAAGAAATTCTTTGCAGAGAGAGTGCTCAGGCATTGGAATGGGCTGCCCAGAGAGGGGGTGGATTCCCCATCCCTGGAGGTTTTTCAGCTGAGCTTGGCCGTGGCACTGAGTGCCATGATCTGGTAAAGGGAGTGGAGTCGGCCCAAGGGTTGGACTTGATGATCTGGGAGGTCTTTTCCAACCCAATCCATTCTATGATTCTATGATTTCCAACAGACCTTTACTCTGTTCAATATGAGTAAGTCATTAGGATTCTTTGCATGTGCATTCCCACAAAGGTGCCTTAATGACCATCACTGTATTTTTCAGGTGTTTAGACACACTGCACCTGCAAAAGGCGCTGCAAGCGGCAGTCCCAGATACCATCGAGCCCAGAAAGGTGCCAAGGAGAGTTGCCCCCTTAGCCAGGGGTCTGCTCCAAGGCCTCAGTTCTTAAAGTTGTCTGAACACTCTGGGAGTTCCCATTACTTGCAAAGACAGAGAAATTGCAGAGGGGTCACAGAGCGATCACCCACAGTAAGAGGGCCCAGACCAGTTGGTGCTGAAGGGTTTAACCATCCTCTTTATAACCAAATGAAACTCTGTTGAGGGGAATTTAGGCAGAAGCTTGAATTTATATCAATATTTAATGTTTGATATTTCGTGCTTACTGTATTGCACCAAACAAGAAGTGGTTGCCTGTGTTGGGCTTTGATCTCAAGGCAGTGGTCCCTTCCCTTACACATTATTTCAGGCTTTGCAGCTGATTTACTCCACCTTAATGTCATCTCTGCTCCACACACCATCTTCCTTTTGCAGGCCTCTGACTTCATCAGACAGTAGGGGATCTGTTGAAACCACATGGCAAATCTGTAAGGTTGGAATTCTACAACTCCAAATTGCAACAGTATTGACATTTATGCAAAGTCACCCAGCCACACAATCCACTGTATTTGTGATTGTGCCACACGTACTTAACAGCAACACTGTTGTCTTTTCAGACAAATCTGATCATGGGTGTATTTAAGAATTATATACGGTATATATATTTGTGCTGGTTTAAAGGTAAACTGGCAGGAGAAACGAACCCAACACAGAAGAGATTGTAAGTCAGAGTTACAATTTAATAACAATATTACAAGAAATGCAATGACACAAAGAGAAATTGGGTTTAACCCACAAAACCCAGCAGTGTAACCCAGCCCCCTGGGGCACAAACACAGTGGGGTTTGGTGGCCCCTGTGCTCAGCCCCACGGGGTTCCCCCGAGTCCAAAGGAAAAGGAAGGGACAAACCTGTTGGTGCAGATGATGTCCCAGTCTGGTGGAGAGTGGTGGGCTCCTCCTGTCCAGGGTCTGATCCTCCTCTGGATCCCACAAGTGGTTCCAGAAGTCCCCAAAGCCCAGGATTGTCTCCCCTGAGGTGCAGGTGGGAGCCCCCAGTGGGTCCCCCAGGGCAGGGAGTTCCAGAGTGGGGGATGTGAGTCTGGGAGTCAGGGGGGATTTTGGACTGGTTGCTGGCCCCTGAGCAGAGCTGAGCCCTCAGGTGGGTGTGGAGGTGCCAAGGAGTCCCTGGAGGGGAGTTCTCCCAGCTCCTCTGCCAGGCTTCTTTCCCAGCCAGCTGCCAGGCTGAGGGCTCAGCTGTGCCCTGGGCAGCTGCTGCCAATGGGCCATTGGGAAGAGTTGCTGGGCAATGGCCCAGAGGGTTTAGAATGCCCAGCTTTGGTCACACCCACACAGGGATAAACTGGTCCCACCTGCTGAGCTGGGACAATATTAAACAGAAATAATTGCATTTCAATTAATGGCTAATACTCCTAAGTTAATGCAAAATGGATTTTAAGGTCTTTTCAAGGTGTTGCAACTCCCTCAGAAATCTCTCCCCCATATTTTGTGGTGAAAACAACCAGCACTAAAAAGTAAACTGAGAAAAAAAAATCAGATGCAATGTCAAGGTAGTCAATGTCCTCAAGTGGGAAAACACCTCTCAGGGTATTGAAATGCCATTTTAATTAAAAAAGCTTTCCTTCTTTTAGCTACTTCATCTTGAAAGCCCTTTCATTTGCAAATGGAAATGTAAGACAGTGGAAGACTTGAGGAGAATCTCCAACTTTTCAGCAATTCAGCTGAATTTCAGCATTTGATATCCCCAAACAGGAGAACAGGATCACAGCCAGAAGCCTCTAAAAAGTACAAACATTTGCACACTTTTACAAGGCACGTAAAAACCTAAATTATGTTGCTAATTAATTTTATATTTCCTTTGGGTAGCCAAAGAAACCTGGAGCTATTCAGCATTCACTGAGTGATGGGGTTTTGCCAAGTATTCAGGTATGTTATTAACAGAAGCAGCCAAAAGGACTGAGATCATGCTTTCTGCAATAGCTACAGGGGGAAAAAGTCAAATTCAAAGCAAGCTCATGCAAATCATATATATGCATAAGGCAGAAAGGAGCACCAAAGCACCTGAGACATTTAAATACACATGAAAAACCTTTAAATTAACATTTCTCCATTAGCAAAACAAAACCAAGACTGCAGTTCAATGATAGCAAGTACCAAAGGACTCCAAAGAAAAATATTTAAAAGAAATTGAGGACCAAACCTGATCAACTTTGTGCACACACTGCCTGAATAGGCTACATAAGACTTAATTGATTTCTGTAATTGAGCAAAGCATAATAAGCCAAACTTTCCTCCGTACCTGCACTGTGTAGGTGTGATGCCCTGGAGAGAAAAAGACAGGCAGGACATTAAATGGAATATTTTTACCTTCAAAGCTGCTTCCCTGTCTCCTTTCAACCTGCAGAGTCTTTTTTGTTCTGCTTAGGAAGATCTTGTAATTCATTTGAGGAACATCTGTGTTCACATCAACTTCTAAGATACTTAAACCCTGATTACCACACACAAATACTGACTTCCCTCTTCCCCCACCAGCAGAAAGCAGCAGCCTCTTAACTGATTCTCAGGGCACCGTTTTCTTCTTAACCACTGAACAAGTTAAGCTCTTCAGCTGATGTAAAATGGGTATTGTTATTAACCACAGTATGATTGGTTAATAAAGAATAAATTTTAAAAACAGATTTTAATAACTAAATAATCCTTTTTCCCCCACCCTGAGCCTGCAATCACCAGTCCTCTCATTTGTTTATGCAGCTTTTTCCATCCCAAGAGGACAGTGCAGAACTGCACAGGTGGCACCTGCCCTTTCATGCCCAGCTAGGTATGGAGAGCAGCGAGGGCTGTGCCTGCCCTGCTGGCATGAAGAGGTTTCCTAAACTTATTTAAGTGCATCGACATCTGCAAGGTTCTTTTCCCTTTCTTTTTAAGGCATTTGAGCTGAAAACCTCCTATTCTGAATAGCATAAGAAACAATCAACCAAAACCAGAACACATTCTAATGCAGTTTCTTTTAATTTGACTCTCCCAGGCTCCTCTTCATGTCCCTTCATTTGAGTCGGTCCTTTCCACCCAAACTGAATTTAATTTTGCAAAATGTCATTTGGGTGTGCTGCCAGGATGGCCCCATTCTCTTTGCCTCTCCTGTTGGATAAAGAATATTTATGATCCCACCTCACAGCTGCACAGCCAAATGTGAGGTTTGACCTGTTGGCTCCTGGTGACACACCTGCTGGAGTGAGGGTTTCTGGGCTGTGCTTTCTGGGGTTACTCAGAACACTCTTTAGACAAAGAGAAATCAGGTGTAGTGTTATTTAGGCAAGAATTATGTTTGAGGTTATTCAGAATAGCAGATCCCTATTTACAGTCCCAGCTTTCCTGCCAGAAGCCTCATCCAGGATGGCAGTTGGGTGTCTCTGCAGACACAGCAGACACACACATTCTTTTCACCCATTATACCCACTCACAGGTAATGCCTTGTGGAGACACACAACTACCTAAGAATCTACTACATGAATCTGTTGCTTATCCTTGCAAGATTTCCAGTTTTTCCATCCTACATCACCCCCAAAATGAATCTGAGAGTCACCATTCTCTTCTCATCTCATCTCATCATTTCAAGTGCTTTGATCATCAAACCAAGGACATCTCTACAGAGGCAGATACACAGGTAGGCACTACCTCTATAGTCCAGCAACCTGTTCTCCTTACCATGCTGGGAAGTGGATTAAGAAATAGCAAATCCACCTCACCATTTAATTATGTTTTAAAGGGGTCAATATTTTAAGTTACATTCTTTAAAGAAAAGTTTAACAATTTATTCCCACCCCCATTGCAGCATATTTTCATAAACATCCCTGCTATTTTCTTCAAAGGAAAAGGGGAAAAAAATCCCAAACACCTTGCTCCACCTACTCTTCAATATTTGAATTTCAAAGGTTTGGGCCTCTTTAACACAAGCAATTCAAGAGTTATCCAGCCAGACATTTTCACCCTTTTAAAATTGGATTGATTTTATGTTGTTGAAATTGTCTTTGACTGGTATAATTCCATTCACCTGCAAGAACTCCATTCCTGTTCAGGGAATACGCAGTATCTGTTATGTTCACCTCCAAGTTTTGGGAAGTGAGAGATTGTAGAGGTAAGGGGAGGTGAGTTAATGATGGTCAGAAGAGGATCAGGCACAGCAGCATCAGAAGGCTTGAACAAAGAGCTTAGAGCTTTTTTTTCTGTTACAGCTTCACCTTTTATCTAGTCTTGTATCCAACATGCCATCACACTGTTGGTTAGTCAGTTCACCAACCATACGTGGAAACATCCTACTGACTCCAAGGTATCCCATGTTCTACAGGTGGCTTTCTCCTCCTTAAGAGTGCACTCCAAACTGCTTTTCTCTCAAAGATACACTCTGAACTCCCCAAGATCAATTCCTTCATAAATTACCTCAGACATCAGAGGATCACAAACACCCCTACAAGGAACTTCTCCTAATTGCAAAGAACCTGCAGAGGTTCCACATGTCTCCACTCCATCCTGCATCCTCCCAATGCAGCAGTTCCCAACTCACGGTGAGAGGGTCAGACCTTAACAACGTACAACCCAACGATGCTGATGACACCAAGTTGGGAGGGAGTGTCAACTTGCTGCAAGGCAGGAGGGACCTGCAGAGGGATCTGGATAGACTTGAGAGATGGGCTGATTGCAATGGGATGGAGTTCAACAAGGCCAAGTGCAGGTCCTGCCCTTTGGCCACACCAACCCCCTGCAGCAGCACAGGCTGGGCACAGAGTGGCTGGAGAGCAGCCAGGCAGAAAGGGACCTGGGGGGACTGAGGGACAGGAAGCTCAACAGGAGCCAACAGTGTGCCCAGGTGGCCAAGAAGGCCAATGGCATCCTGGCCTGAATCAAAACTAGCGTGGCCAGCAGGCCCAGGGCAGTGAGCCTTCCCATGGACTCTGCCTTGGGGAGGCCACACCTGGAGTGTTGTGTTCAGTTCTGGGCCCCTCAGTTGAGGCAAGAGATTGAGGGGCTGGAGCGGGGCCAGAGAAGAGCAACGAGGCTGGAGAAGGGAGTGGAGCACAAGTGCTGTGGGGAGAGGCTGAGGGAGCTGGGGGTGTTTGTGCTGGAGAAGAGGAGGCTGAGAGGTGAGCTCAGCACTGTCTGGAAGTGCCTGAAGGGAAGTTGTGGCCAGGTGGGGGTTGGTCTCTTCTCCCAGGCACTCAGCAATAGGACAAGGGGGCACGGGGGGCTCAAGCTCTGCCAGGGGAAATTGAAGTTGGAGAGCAGAAAAAACTTCTTTGCAGAGAGAGTGCTGAGGGATTGGAATGGGCTGCCCAGAGAGGGGGTGGATTCCCCATCCCTGGAGGTTTTTCAGCTGAGCTTGGCCGTGGCACTGAGTGCCATGATCTGGTAAAGGGAGTGGAGTTGGCCCAAGGGTTGGACTTGATGATCTGGGAGGTCTTTTCCAACCCAATCCATTCTATGATTCTATGATGTGTGTTGGGAGCCACAAGTACCCAGTCACCCCTCACCGCCTCAGGGTCCCTGCAGCAGTGGTTCTGAACATGTGGGTGCACAGCACGCCCTGCCCATGGTCTGTCCCACCGCGACACAAGGCTGGGCTCGAGGAACTCTGTTCCCGTGCCAAGATCGTGTGGAATGCAGAGAAAGGTCAAGGCTGGGAATTTATGTGTTTCCCAGTTAGTTTGGAATTACGGGAAAGAGAACTTGGCCTCTGCTGGCACTGCACAGGTGGAGCGAAAGCGGCGGCTCAGACGTTTCCAATCAACATTCCACTTGATCAGGAGCTCTGTGCATGGGGTGATTAGACCTGAAAAGATCGTTCAGTCTGGGGAGAGAAACTAAGGGGTCACCTTCAAAATTCTTTCTTTGCACCACCTTTCCAATAGTAAAGTCGAGCTTCATGTTAGACAAGCATTATCTTAGAGATAATTAATTTAATTCATTTTAATTAGTTTAGTCTATGCATGAAAAAAACCTAATACTATTACTCTAAGTTTTTATGTGGGTTATGCTCTTCAGTGTCCCAGCATCTAATCTCCACAGACACAGTTCTCAATTCATACATTTTCAGGCTTTCAAATCCTTCAGGGGAACAAACCCACTCAAAATCATCACAGGAAGTGTCATTTGAGCTCTTAACTCTATAAAGAGTTAAGCGTTAGAGAAGCTAAATGGAAAAGCTCACTGGCTGTTCTATCCATAACCAACCTGAGCTCCCAAACCTTTGAAGTGTGTGGTGTTGTTATGGAGTGTAAGAGAAATGGGCTCAGCACAGCTGCTGGCACTTGTCTAAGCTAACAGATAAGTCACAGCAGCAGTTGGAAAATGCTGAGGATGCCAGAGCAGTGCAGGGCAGTGGAGAACTGTGGTTGTAGAGAGGGGGATCCACCTCACCTGAGACTGGAATGAAAAAGGGACAGGATTAAAGTAAACTAAAAATAAACAGGGGAGGAACTGGACTTCACACCAATCTATGAGATTCATAGTGAAGCCATTTTATTAGACACAGCACACAGTTTATATAGGGTTAGGACTACAGCTTATTGGCTAAAAGAGTTAACACACCACCACGCTAGATACTTCAATTGGTTAGAACTTATCTCTCACAAGTTCTATGTTTATATTATTTCATCCTGGCTATTTTCGTGCACCTGCACAGTCCTGTGTATTCCTACTATGTGAACTCTTGGGGAGTAACCTCCTCCCTACCAGCCAGCAGCAGCTGAGGTCCTTGCTGCCTCTGGCTGATAGCTGAGTCTCACAGGGCTTTCTGTAGATCTGAATTGCTCACTTTTGATTTTACTGTAACAACACAGGAGGACAGGAATGGGAGATGGCACAACCAGAAGCAAAATGGATGAGAGAGGGAATTTAAGAAACATGAGAATGTGCAGTAAGAAAAAGGAATACTGATAAGAAACAACCCAGATAATTATCCCAGGTACATGTCAGGCTGGCTCTGAACTGCTGTCACCTATGTGGGACTGTCAACTTTTTGTGATCTCAATATTGGATCTGTTAATAACTCAACTCCACACCACAGTTTTTTGGGGAAGTTAATGCTATAGCATTGAAATTAAGGAGAGAATTTTTTGTTTTGGACAAAAAACATGACTAAGAAATCCTTCAGGGTTGGTGGCAACTCCCAAAGAGTGTCCCAACGTGGCTTTGCAGAGCAGCACAGGCAGCTCTGTCCTTGGGCACAGCAGCAGCGTTTCCACAAGGCACAGTGTGCTACTCCAGTAGTCATCTGTCAGTGCCTGGAAAGTTAAGAGTGTCTGGACAGCACAGTGGTGGGTAATGTGATACAGATGATTTCACCTTCAGGTCTCCAGTTCAAAAAAATTCAGCCCAAAAAGTGTCATCACCTGATAGTTTTTACTGCTTCTATTTACAGTACAAAATTTCCCAGGGGGCCAAACTGAGATCAAAACTTTCTACTCCCTCCCTCCTCATGTTAGGGATTGTGTCTAAACTAAGGAACAGACCTTCTCTCTGCAGATCGCAGACTATAAACAGACCTCAGATATGAAGAAGAAAGAACAGGAGGCAAAAGTGCCTTGTCAAAATTCAGCGGGTCCCACTCCCAGGCTGATTCTCATCTTGCTTTTTGTGTCCCAGAGCTCCTCCACCCTGCCCCGAGGGCAAAGTACCCACGTGGGCAGCAGGATCTGAGCTCCAGGAGGCATCAACCTCACTAGGCAAGTCCATATCTTTATTTTAAGCCTGTGTGGAAGAGGGCTGAGACCCTCCAGGAGCACTGGGCTGACCCTGCATAGGGTACAGAGACCATCAGTGCACATCCAGGATTCCCAGACACTCAGAAACATGGACTGAGCCACCCCTTGGAGTGCCTGGGAATTCTAAGGGTTTCAATCAAAAAACCCAACCCCAAAGCTCATTTTTACCTGGACAAAGTCTCCATATCCAAGATATCCGAGGAGGCAGTTTGGCTGAACAACTTGATTAAAAGGAGCAGGAATCTGTGCTCCTGTTCTGCTCTCCTAAAGCAGGACCACCTATGATTATAATTAAATATAACATCAGAAAATCAGCCTTTGCACAAATCTCCTCCAGCTCCAAAGATGGCCTTTCCAGGTCAGGCTGGCAGGGTGGGCAGGAGTCCTGCTGGAGCTCAGGTGAGAGTACCCACCAAGCACTTCTCTGGCCAAGCTCATGGTTCAGGAAAACCACACCCTTTTCTAAGGGAGATAATTTTTAAAAGCATTAGGAAAAAAAAAGCCTCAGAAATGAGGGAGCCCTCTTGGTGTAAAACATCAACAGCATCAAAGATCTCTGGGTTATCTCTCTGTATATATAAATATATATATATATCACCATATTATATCTCTGTGTAATCAACCACCTCATCTCCCCACTCTGCAATAACAAGCAGCAATTCTATTTGCACTGTAAATCATTTCAATTCTGACATCTTCACTGGGGACTAAATAATATGTGACCTTATCTAACTTAAATCTGGGATTAATTTTAACAAGAAAAAAAAGGTTTATGAAATTCAGGAGCTTAGGGTAACTTGGGGGATACAGCTCTGCCTCAAGGGGTACCACATGGATTTAATTTTCCTTACATTTTTCACCAGATTCTAAGAATTACAGTAACATTTTGCTATAGGGTGGCACAAAAGTGTAACTCCAAATCTTGCCTAGAAGGAGCAGGGTCTGAACACAACACTGGACAAGAGAAATTTGGAACATTGGAACAACAATTGCAAAACCTTACATAGACTTGGTTGCTTTCCAAGCTTTTTCAGGTAACTTTCAGAATCTTTAAAAAAATAATTGCTTTTTTCCTTGAAAAATAAGTATGATCCTATTACGGGATATAGAGAAAGCCAAATTCTGCTTCCAGTTATACTTTGAAGTGTGGAATAAAGTACAGGAATTTAATCTGCTATGACCTTAACTCTAAAAATTGATCCCTAATGAGACCTTTAAGATAATTTGTCAAAAAACTGATTCTTCAACACCAGCTTCCTGAATTTCCATCCTGAGCATATTTTCATCTCTTCTCACTTTTGGTGTTTGTTTTCTCCCAGATACTTTCATGCCACCAAGCAGAGACTGCTGCATGTCCATGCCTTCAAAAGCAGGGGAGTCTTCACTTGGATCAGCACTAACAATGGTGAGGATAACCTGGACACACACACTGCTGGGTATTTTAGAGATACATTAATCAGACACATCTCAATGTGCTGGTTTAAAGGTAAACTGGCAGGAGGAATGAACCCAGCACAAGAGAGATTATAAGGCAGAGTTACAATTTAATAACAATATTACAAGAAATGCAATGACACAAAGAGAAATTGGGTTTAACCCCCAAACCCAGCAGTGGAACCCAGCCCCCTGGGGCACAAACACAGTGGGGTTTGGTGGCCCCTGTGCTGAGCCCCACGGGGTTCCCCTGAGTCCAAAGGAAAAGGAAGGGACAAACCTGTTGGTGCAGATGATGTCCCAGTCTGGTGGAGAGTGGTGGGCTCCTCCTGTCCAGGTTCTGATCCTCCTCTGCATCCAGTGAGTGGTTCCACAGTCCCAAAGCCCAAGATTGTCTCCCCTGAGGTGCAGGTGGGAGCCCCCAGTCCCTCCCCCAGGGCAGGGAGTTGCAGAGTGGGGGATGTGAGTCTGGGAGTCAGGGGGGATTTTGGAATGGTTGCTGGCCCCTGAGCAGAGCTGAGCCCTCAGGTGGGTGTGGAGGTGCCAAGGAGTCCCTGCAGGGGAGTTCTCCCAGCTCCTCTGCCAGGCTTCTTTCCCAGCCAGCTGCCAGGCTGAGGGCTCAGCTGTGCCCTGGGCAGCTGCTGCCAATGGGCCATTGGGAAGAGTTGCTGGGCAATGGCCCAGAGGGTTTAGAATGCCCAGCTTTGGTCACACCCACACAGTGGTCTCAGTTGCTGAACCAGAACACAATGCCATTGGCCTTTCTAAAGGTTTTTCCAGTTCTGTTACATCCCAAGACAGAGGAAACCAACCCAGTAAGATATAAGTGTAGCTGGCACTCTGTGCGTTGCTCTCATGCTTTGTCCTGACTCCTTTCACCACAACACTTACGTGCCCTTTGTGGTGCTGATGAGCAAAAGGAGGTTCTCCATTTGTACTTAGAACTTCAAACACAAAATAAACATCAATATAGGACAGAAGAAAATAGAGACCATGTGAGTATCACGACCTCAGAAGTGTCCCAGGCCAGGCTGGATGGGGCTTGGAGCAACCTGGGCTAGTGGGAGGTGTCCCTGCCCAAGGCAGGGGATGGAGTGAGAATCTTTAGAGTCCCTTCCACCCCAAACTATTCTACAAACCTGTGATAAATGTAGTGAGTAGAAACAAATTATAATAATAATAAAATCACTAGAAAAATTCATCAACACCTGTAAGATGAGATCTCCCAGTGAAACAGTATTTTAAAAAGTGGTTATTATCTTATTTACTCATTTTGGGTACAAACAAGGCAGAGTTCACATTCTTCGTTGGCTGTGGGTAATTTTGGAGCCAGTTGCACCAGCTGCCACAGAATCAGCTGTGACAGCTTCCACCAGGGAGCTGAACTGTCTCCAAGAGCATGGTTTGCTATTGGTAGGAAAAACGGTGCCACCTCACCTGCCCCAGTGAGTCCTTCAGTGTGTCAAAGCCAAGACAAGCACTTTTTCCTACTGCAATCAAACACAATGCACCTTCAATTCATGATATACCAAAAATTCAGGTTAGAACAACACCAAACACAGCCTTCTAGAAGGAAGGAGTCCTTACACAGCATCTCTCCCCTGTGCCACCAAAAACCTCCAGACAAGTGCAGGAAAGGCATCCTGCTGGACTATTAAAGATCTTGGAGCCAACAGTCAACACATTAGGTAACCTCATTACCCACTGCCTAGTGCCAAAGGCAAAACAGGTGTGAGGATCCCAAAGCAAGAGGCAAGCACAGCCTGTTAATAGAAATCTGCAGTTTTAAGGGCATGAAAATATTTCCAAATGTTCAGAGAAAAGCCTCCCGGTGAAGCAGACGTTTACTAATGGAAAGTAAAAGAAAAATGTGAATTGCTGGAAAGGGGCATCATCTTTAAGACACAGCTTGGTTTTCCCCTTTTTGAGTTCAGACTATTAACACTGAGACTTGAGGGTCTGAGTTACCTTTTGTTCCCCAAAATGAGGAACAGAAAAAAACAGTCACTGTGGGTTTTGTGTCACATTACCAAGTTTATCATTTCAGGGGGATCGGACACTGTGGCCTTTTTGAGAGTCCATAAATGAGGCCCTTCCACAGGAGAGATCATGTTGCAATTGCCACATTGTCACATTGTCCCTTCAGCTTCCCCTATTCCACCATTTCCAGGTCTGACCTGGAAGTAACTGCTGTCAGAAATAACTCCCAACCAGCAGCAAGTTCTGGTGAAGCTACTGGAATTACACAGCTGCAGACACAAAGTGAGAATCAAACTTTTTTCCTCAAGCCACCACTCCAATCAGATCCTGGAATATGTATCTGGTGTTTTGAAATATCAGGGCAGGAAAGGAAAGACTAGCAGAGTTCCAACAGTCATGGTTTTACAACATCACTTTGATTCTCTGCTGCGTTTCCTCAGACATTTAATGTCAGAATTGAGCTGAATTTCATTTTGTCCATTCCTTCAGTCATAGAATCACAGAATCATAGAATGGATTGGGTTGGAAAAGACCTCCCAGATCATCAAGTCCAACCCTTGGGCCAACTCCAGTCCCTTTACCAGATCATGGCACTCAGTGCCACGGCCAAGCTCACCTGAAAAACCTCCAGGGATGGGGAATCCACCCCCTCTCTGGGCAGCCCATTCCAATGCCTGATGACTCCAGTCCCCCCACTGGAATCACACAATTCCCTTCCCTTTATTCCAAGGTACATAAACACCTTAACTTGGCTTTCCCTGGGGGAGTGTCGGTGTGTGAAGGGAACGTTGCGCCACCTGAGAGCCAAAATCCCCTAAGAATTATGCACTAACACTACTGATACCTTTCACATTCAAAACACAACGATGCAGCCACGATAATTGATTGGCAAGAATATACACACAGAAGGTGAAGGACACACAGGAGAGCTTCAACAGCTGAGACCCAAAGCCCATCTTCCCCAGCATCCACCAGTACTGGTGGGCAAGGGACAGACCAACAGCAATGGGGCAAGAGGGGAAGGGTTTACAGTGACCAGCAGAGGATCTCAGTGTAAAAGCTGGTCTTTGTCCCCAAGCCCTCAGTGTTTCCAGAACCCTCTTCCCAGCAGGTCTCCAGCTCCCAAATCCTGCAGGAGCACACCAGGGGCTGGGCAGTCCCTTCTGAGTTCTCAGCCAACACAGAGCAGTCCAAACCCCAGTGTGGGAGATCTGCACATCCCAGATTAACAGGGGAACCTCTAGGGCAGGGAAACACTAACCCCAACTCTCCTGTCTTACATGTGTACATATGCCCTTCTGGAACAGGACCAGAGCTTCCAAAAAGTTCAGAGAAAATTGTTTCTCTTCTCTGGCAAAATTCCAGGTCATTTAATTTGCTTGGCTCAATCTGTTGCTTTCCCCTCTGTCAGAAATGGACTCTCACTGTGCTTCCTACAACCCAGAATAGAGAAATCTAACAAATTACTCCCAGCCTTTCCTCAGCAGTGTTGTTTAGTGGTTTGAATGGAAAACTTGGACCGGTGGAGCCTGGTTCCCAACCTCAGCCATGCCTCTGCTTGTCATGGTTGGGTTTCTTGGGATTGTTTGCTGAAATAATTTAGCAACACATTTTGCACATTCTTTCCTTGCCTGCGAAAAAATGTGGCCAAAAGTTTGAAGTTTCATTACCTGCTTATAAACACTTCAACCCCCGGGTGGAAAAGGCTGTGCCAGCACCAAGCGAGCACCCCCTGGTTCCACAGGATTCCTCTGTGCCAGGGGTTCTCACACAGCCACCAGGGAAAAGCCTTCACCTTGGGAGGAAATAATCCTGGTGCTTCAGCCTGCTGAGTGCAGACCTGCTCCTGGAACTGCTTCCAGCAGGTACATCTGCTGTTTAACAGGCAAGCAACAGAATTTCATTTACCATTTAATAAGAACAAAGTTTCCTACACTTTTTCCACCCTTCCACTATCAATCTGCTGCAGCACCAACCTCTGTGTCATTATTTCCACAGAGTCATGTAGGCTTTCATTAAAAAAAACTTTCCAGAAGTTTCTGTTGAAACAACAGTTTGAAGACAATCTATGTACAACACTTTGGGGTTTTTTCAGCTGTCTCCGTATTTCTCCTGGCTTTTGAGAACTCAAGAACATTCTTTCAATTAAAATTCTGGTCAACCAAAAGATGTGACAACAATAGAGTTTCAAGAGTCACCTGAATCAAGTTCTACCTTTCCAGTAATGTTAACCTGTACCTCAGTGTGCTTCAAAACAGCTCCTTCAGAAGCTGTAAAACCACAAAATTAAGAAGCAATGAAACATATATATGTATAAACCAGCACTGAGTAAAGAAGAATAACCTACGTACAACACATTGGGGGGTTTTCAGCTGTCTCTGTATTTCTCCTGGCTTTTGAGAACTCAAGAACATTCTTTCAATTAAAATTCTGGTCAATCAAAACTATAGAGTTTCAAGAGGCACCTGACTCAAGTTTTACCTTTCCAATGATGTTAACTTGTACCACAGTGTGTTTCAAAACAGCTCCTTCAGAAGCTGTAAAATCACAAAATTAAGAAGTAATTAAACATATGTAGGTATAAACCAGCACTGAGGAAAGAAGGATGATCTCCATGTACTGAGCTTTCTTGTGTGGATTCAGTGTGATAAATCCACTGCTGTTATCCCCTTCCTTGAAGGGTGCAGGGACTGGCATGGATTTGGGAACTCTGACAGGGACCATGAAGAGGAGCTCAGGCAGCAATGGCACAGGACACCACAGCCCTCATGGCTCTTGACATACACACTGGAAACCTTCCCACTAAATAAGGATCTCTAAACACAAACTGGAATTAGGGCCTTTCAGAAGGAAACTCTATCCCAGCAAAGAGCAATGGAAAGCACAGACAGGCACAGTGAGTGTGAGTAAAGGCTGGCACAGAGTCTGCCCCTCGCACACACTCTGCTCCAATGTTTCTCCTGACAGACTCTTGTGCTGAAATGAGTCCATATGACAAGGCTGATTTTTTCCTCCACAGATCACCACACTTTTCCAGCACAAATAACCCGCAGCATAAATCATATACTTGCTGAAATGCTTGGATTGGCATGTTATCTCATGTAAGAGCAAGGTACCGAGATCTCAGTTGTACAAATGTGGGATTTTTTTTTTGTTAGGCAAATTGCACTGGTTTTTTCTTTATATAATGCTTCTGTAGGATATTCAAAATTTTTCCCTCCTCTGATAAAAGATATAGACTGATAACTGTTTGTAGATAGTGTTCTTCACTCGTGTATTTCAAAAGGCAGATAATTATCACCAATTTTATAATGAAAATCCTGATACAAAGATCTCTTTCTTCTCATTCCAGCAGGAGAACATGGAACAAAATTTGTGAGTCTGAATACTCAGTTCAATATGTTCTCCAAATAATTTACATCCCATTATAAAATAATTAGACTGGCTCAGACTACAAAATGACCTTAAGGAAAGTTCAGGAATTTTGGGTCCTAGGATGTGTCCCAGACTCCCACGCCTGCTCCAAACAAGTCTTAACACCAACACTGCAGTGAACACTGAAACTGAAAAATTCTGTGTGCCTTTAGTCCTATTCCCTCCTCCAGTAAACTCAGCATTTATTTTCTCTAAGTCCTCGTTTCAGCATCCCCTTTCCTTCCTCCCCCCACTCACATCTCCCAGGCTCTCTAGCTCCCACCCACTCTGCTTCCCTGTGTGTCTGGGGAACAGGCAGCGTGTGCATCACTTACACTGCCTCACCAGGGAGAAACTGGGAGCAGCTCCTTGGCAAGGTGCTGCTTCAGGACAGGTAACACTGGAATTCTGCACACTTGTGGGTTTGGAAGTACAGCAATCCACCCATCTTTCCTTTAGTCAACTCTTCTTCTCCACAAAACTTAAAGAAACTTAATTTCCTTGAGATGGCAAGGTTAAAACCAATATATGATATCATTCTGTCTGGAGACAGGGGTGGAGGGAGATGGGATAACAGTCCTCAGACACATCATTGGGCTGCCACAGAAAGGATGAGTGTTCCATGAGTCGGAGGAGAAGAAGGAGGGCTGAGTTTCACCACAGAACATTCAGCTCAGACATGTAAGCAATAAACCAACAGCTGTAGCTTAATTAACTAAAGTGCCAATTGAAGGTTGGGATGGCATCACTGAGGCTCTGGAGAACAGGTGAGTTGGAAGTGCTGGAAGGAAACCAGGTGTAGTTTGGTTCTACTTGGAGGGTAAAAGACCTCAAGAAGCCATCCATCCTTGCGTGGTAGGACTCACTCCAACACGAGAGACCAAGAGAAACAGAAAGGCAGGGTATGAAATCAGTGTCAGACACAGAAGGAACACAGACAGGGACCCGCTGCAGCAGATCCAGGGGAGGTCACAGAGAAGCTCCAGGGCTGGAGCTGCTCTGGAGCCAGAATGGGAGAGCTGGGGGGGCTCACCTGGAGGAGAGAAGGGTCCCAGGAGACCTTCTTGTGGTCTTCCAGTACTCAAAGGGGGCCTATAAGAAGAATGGACTGTAGCTCTGACACCAAATTAAAAGATGAAAATGCCAAGTCTGTGGGGAAGAAAAGAATCAGTTATAAATAGGTTCCAAAAAATCTGCTTGCTTCATGTCTTGTAGTCTTTAGTCAGAACTACCCACCTTATTTAAAATTGTCATATCTTACTCAAAGTCATAATTATTTAGGTAGGGTTCTTTTGTTACCTTACTGGTACTGCTCTTTTTTCTCCTCACTTGAGCCAAAAGATTAAATGAACCAGTTTCTCTTTAAGAGCTGGATGGTCCTGCCAGCTTAGCCAACATGAAGCATTTCCAAAGAAGTTTCTTGCTCATCGCAGTGAGGAATGAAATATTTTAAAACCCCAAACTTCAAAATCCCAGATGGTCTTGAAGTCCTTTTAAAATAAGCTGTATGAGTTTACCATCAAATCTGCCCAAGAAAACCTTCTAATGGAGACTGAAAACTATAAATGCTCTCAGTTTATTAAAAAATGATTTGACACCAGCACAGACTATTTCAATTTTTTTCCTCACATTGCAGAGCTAGAAACACTTCTCAAAATATTTGCTTTCAACAAAGTGACAGCAACCCCTCAAGAAGTGTTATGTATGAGCCAGTATTTGAGGGGGTTTTGTTATATTTCATATTATATTGTCTGTTGAATATAATGTTTTAAAAACATTAATGTAATATAGAATTTCAGACTCTTAATCATTTTGACAGGTTTTCTGAAACTCTTCAGAGCAACTTTTGAGTAACGACCCCTTGCAATATCCAGCCCTGAAACAAGGGCAGCACTGGGGGAAGGGGAGAGGAGCCTGCAATGCTCTCTGCTCTAAAACACATGCATTCATTAGAGGAGAAAAATGCCTAGAAATTTGGCACTGAGAGGAGTGTTTAAATGAAGGCTGCCTGAGGGGATAGCCCTGCCTTGCACTCTTACCAACGGGGTGGATATCATGTGAACCTTAACAAGAATGACGTACCAGGGCAAAAATGTATCTGTCAGAGGCTGTCCACAGGTACAGCCTCCTGCACTGACCAACAAACACACCCAGACAAGAGTGGCAAGAAGCTGAAACCAAAATGTGCTGCATTCTGCACTTCTAGGATGTTCATTTGTTGTAGTTTGGAATTATTATGTCAATTCTCTCCCCTGCCACTAACTACCCATGCCATTAGTTAACAAAGGGAGTAGTTAACTGCTACTGTCTTCTTCTTGATCACTTGGGTGGGGGGCAAGCTGTCTCTGTGGTTCTTGGGGACTACACACGGCTCGGGTTGGTGTGTGTGCTGCAGTGGGAGAGAGGCCGTTGCTGCTGCTCCCTGCTGTGACTGTGGAGTAAGCCAGTTTTCCCCCTGCCACTGCTGTTGCTTCTGGTTTCGGCACTGGGATCCCGATCTCCGTTCCAGTCTCACCACCACCTGCAGAGCCGTGACCGGCCCGCCCTGGCTGGGGCAGTGACCCGGGAGAGAGAGAGAGGTCGTGGCTGCTTTCTGGGACACGCTGCGGTTCTCTCTTTTCCAGCTTTCCTTCTTCATTTGGGACAAGGGACACAGGGGGAGAGACAGAATTCATCTGAGAGCTCACCGCTCGTCTGTCTTGCTGGAGAGGGACTGGGAGCTCACCCTGCAGCCAGTCGGGCTGTGACACAGACACTGCCCATAAGTATAACTGTTCTTCAGGAGGAAACCTGCTGGTTTGGGGGTTGTTGTGTTTCAGTTTTCTTGTGGTGTTGGGGAAGCAGTTTGTTGTGGTCTGTTTACAGTTATATCTATACCTACATATATATATGTAGGTATATATGTATACCTGTTCTTAACTTTGAACATGCATTAGGTGCCCCTTAGAAGTTAACATTGATTAGTCTCTCTGTCCTGTCCTTCCTGATCTGAGTATCATAAGAAGCTGCAGACAGATCAGACAGATGTGTTTGGATCTCAATGATCATTGACACATAGGTCTTGGAGACATTCTACTACTGTTTCTTTGGGTGCTTCCACTTGCAGGCAGACCAATTTGCTCTCTATTCACATCTCTCTCTATATATAAGTTAAGAATAGTTATCCTTCTTGTATCCATTTTCTGATTAAAGTTCCTTTTCTTAAATCTGATAAAGAGTGGCGTGATTATTGTGGAGGAATCCCCTCCTCCGCTTGTGGGTAAACATTTTGGGTTTTTTCCCCTCAAACTGAGACATCATTAAGGGTGAATCCAAGCCTCATTAACAAATAGTGTCTCAGGTGAGCTCATTTGGAATGCTGATTACTTTATGCCTTAACTTGAGTTTTCAGTGCATCCTCTGACTTCTAGACCTACATTCAAGTCTTGCATCTTAGAACTTGAGTTTTCAGTGCATCTTCTCACTTCTAGACCTACATTCAAGTCTTGCATCTTAGCTATCCAAAAGGGCCATTTATTCCTTGAAATGCCAGAGCCCATGTGCCAATCTATGTGCTCTCATCTGGAAATCAAATGCACAGTTGAAATACAGCAATGGACTCAATGTGTACTTGGTTTTCCAAACCACAATTATTCAAAAAATACTTGGGGACCAAAACAAAGCAACTTTCGTTCACACTACAGAAAAATCCTGGATTTGCCTGGAGCCTTTGGTGTTCATGGTTCCCCAAAACACGAGTAACTAATTTTAAATATCTAAAAATGAAACACACTGCCTTGCATACAAGGATCTATTGTAGCTCAAACACCACAAAGGGGGACAAACATGTAGCTGTTAACTAGAACTGCTTTATAGTTTTTGTTCTCTATATTTTCCCTTTTGGAGAATGGAATGAAAAGGACCTCATGGGTTGAATGAAAAGGACCTCATGGGTTGCTTTTCGAAACATTACAGTGTAAAATGAACTCAAAGTTTAGCATCCACTTTTAAGTATACATTTTAGTCCTGTCAATGTCTAACTCAGATGGAGACAACTCCCTGCCAAACTACAAGTTAACCACCCCCTTTTGCCTGTTTTTCTTTCAACTTCTGATAGAAACAAATACTCTGCATGAGCTGCTTCCCCAGGAACACTCAGCCCCAATGCAGAGCTGGAGGCTGAGGAGGTGCTGCCTTTGCCCATTTTCAGAGCTGCAGCAAAGGAGCAGGAGGAGCTCAGAGAATAATCTGAAGTGGCCGAGGGAGTCAGTGCAGCAGGAGCACAACCAGCAGCACCTGTGGCTGCCAGGCCAGCCTTGTCCTTCTGCTGCCACACACACAGCCCTCACCAGCACACAAACACCATGCACTACATACACAGCCCTTAAAGTAAACAATAAATACGCAGAGGAATAAGGACACCACGCACAGACCAATGTGATCAAGAGAATGCCATTTATTACACACTGCACACGGTTTATAAAGGGTTAAGGTACATTCCATTGGCTAAATTGACCCTCACACCATCAATCTACAAATCCCAATTGGTTATAATCCATATCTCACAAGTCCAGTGTTTTGGTGAAATCATCCTGACTGTTTTCAGGAACATCTCCAGTGTCCTGTGGGAAACCTGAGGAGTTCTCATGAGAAACTTCTGGGGAGTTGCTGAGAACTCCCAGGGAGTGATTTCTGCTTGACCAGACAAGAGCAGCTGTGGCCTTGCTGCTTCTCAGCTGATCTCTGCCTTCAGTCTCACAGGGTCTATATGGATCTGAATTGCTCACCTTTGATTTTTCTGTACCAACAAACCCTCACCAGCTCTGGCACACAAACACCATGCACTGGCTTTGCCAGGCAGAGAGAGACAGGGCGATTCTCCCTGAACACAGCAGTGTCAGTCCAGGCAGCCTTGACCTGTAAACACTCTTCAATCCCAGCACAGCTCTGCCAACACTTCCCATTTCTGGCCTGTCAAACCCGGTGTTCATGCTCTGGGCCCCTGTGGAACAGGGACTGCCTGCTGAGCCAGGTGGGGGGGTGGCTGTGGAACTAGACAATTAATTGGAAAATTCAACACCAACTTGCACCTGCATCCAGCAGTTCCCTGACACCACAGAAAGCAGGAGGAGCACGTGCAAGGCAAGGCAGAAATCGAGGGTTTGTTCATCTCCTGCACACAGCAATAATAAGAATATAAAAATAATAAATAATAATAATAAATAAATAATAATGGCCACTCTTGGCGAACGAAGATTTGGGAAGGGCTCACCCCACGTGTGCCCTCCGAGCCTGTGCAGTGGGTTTTTTAGGTGAGGCTCAGCGTGCGCAGAACTGGCCCCACCATTTAAGTCCTGAGGTTCATTTGCCACGGCCGAGCAAGCTTGGACAGTGACAGTGAAGTCCTTGGGACTATCTACAGCACCCGGTGCTGACCGGGGCTGACCCTGCTGAGCATCCGAGATCTGACGGGATCGGATGGCAGGGAGGCATTGAACTGCCATGGAGGGTCCGTACTGAGACTCGAACTCGCGACCTTCGGATTTGGAGACCGGAGTGCTCTCCACTACACCACAGGACCACCCACACAGCAATACCTGACTGTAAATACTCACCTTAAACTGCAGCAAGAATGACAAATAAAACTTCCCATAAAGGTTATTTCCACAGTGGAGACTACAAGCAGCTCCAGATTAAGATTTGGACAGTCTTGGTTTCCTGACTCAAAGCTGAAGTCGCACACAGAGCTCTGAGTGCAGTGCTCCCTGCCCCACACTGGCTGGCTTTGGTCAGGGTGGTGTCATCCTTCAGGCAAAGAGTTCCAGAGGTTCTGCTCACTGAGCCCACTGACAGCACATCCCCACTGCCCTGGATTCATGGTGGTGACCACGACCTGCAGGCTGGAGCTGGCTCAGTTGTGTCCATGTGAGATTCAAAATCTCATGAAAAAATACTCTCATAACGAAATTTTGTGTATCCAAGAGGCCTGGAGAGCCCCAAACTGTCATCTCTTGTCAGATTTGTGAGCACTTTTCTGAAATGAAATCCCCAAGCCTCTGTGGGTCACCTACTGATGGTTTGTAACATCATTATTCAATCCCATCTAATACACTAGACTTCCTCCACAAAAACTAGACTAAGTTTCACTGCATGGATTCACTGCCAGAGTCCTCCAGCTGGTGTCATGGCGTGGTGGCATTTGTCAAGCAACAGCACTGTGCAGGATATAGCTTTGACAGCCAACTTGCTCTGCTCCTCAGGCAATGCCATGGCACCATGTGGGAAGACTTGAGAACCAAAAACAGATGGGAAACATCTAACTCTTGAAAGGGTAACACATTTATCCCATAAAATGTGCTTAATCTATTTTAAGTTTTCCTCAGGACATTACAGGTACAGGTCAGAACAAAAGGAACCTGCACAGATGAGAATACAGGAATTCTAAGCACTGTCTGTGCCTCTGAGTGTCACCACTCAGGCACGTTGTAAGCAGCAAAGTGGGAGAGTGAGATGAGGGCCAAGAGAGTCAATCACCTGCTGCTGTGACAAGGGACACTGTCTCTCTTCACTCTCACACACACTGGCTTTTGAAGTTGGTACTTTGAAGTGACATTGTCATTTCTCTGCTGCCTCAACAAATAATATTTCCAGAAAGTTCAGATCTCAGATGAAGCAAGTACAAACCAGGACAGAATAACAGCCCCTTTCATCCTAAGATTCCTCTATAAAAGTATTGAATAAACCAAATAATGCCTTTAATTCCAAGACAAGTCCTTCAATTCCATCATTAAAAATTAATAAAACAACAGAAATAAAATCAGCACAGTGCATAGGTCCTTATTTATAAGATATTCGGTGCTGGGTTGGTCTTTTAAAACAGATAAATCTGCCACAAACTGTCAAGTATTTTCAGTTCTTCATTTCCCAAGCATTCATTAGCCCCTAGAGATCTCAAAATTCCAACCACACACAGAGTGCCTGCTCACATCTACAAACTATATGCTCTTCCCTCAACCCTCCCCTTTGGTGGGTCTTCTGAAAAGGGAAGAGAACAAAGGACAGAGTTCCAAGCAGAAGCATTGCTGCACCAAAGGAGAAACATGCCCATCCTGCTCTTCACCAGCTCCAGAACAAAGAAACAATCCCAGGAATGGATCTCATTCCCATTGAACAGAACACATGGAATGAAATCCTTAGTCCTTAATTAGTGTCTGTATCAGGAAGATTCCAAATCAAGTCTCCAATCCATTTGGAATCACAGAGTTGGACAGAGGAAAAGCCAAATGGTTTTCTGCAAGTTGCACAAACCAGACATTTCACCTGCCCTGACATTGCAGCAGTGCCCCAGCCCAGCCCAGGGAGGGCACCCCAGGCCAGCCCAGCCCTGCTGCTCGTGGAGGGGCCAAGGACACTGAGCCCACTTCATGGCTGGCAGAGCACAACTCTGTGCCGGGAGGGGGCAGGAGTGGCTGTCCTCTATCTGGCCTAGGTGTCCTAGTTTAGCAAGCTGGGACCAGTTTATCCCTGTGTGGGTGTGACCAAAGCTGGGCATTCTAAACCCTCTGGGCCATTGCCCAGCAACTCTTCCCAATGGCCCATTGGCAGCAGCTGCCCAGGGCACAGCTGAGCCCTCAGCCTGGCAGCTGGCTGGGAAAGAAGCCTGGCAGAGGAGCTGGGAGAACTCCCCTCCAGGGACTCCTTGGCACCTCCACACCCACCTGAGGGCTCAGCTCTGCTCAGGGGCCAGCAACCAGTCCAAAATCCCCCCTGACTCCCAGACTCACATCCCCCACTCTGGAACTCCCTGCCCTGGGGGACCCACTGGGGGCTCCCACCTGCACCTCAGGGGAGACAATCTTGGGGTTTGGGACTGTGGGGAACCACTCATTGGATGCAGAGGAGGATCAGAACCTGGACAGGAGGAGCCCACCACTCTCCACCAGACTGGGACATCATCTGCACCAACAGCTTTGTCCCTTCCTTTTCCTTTGGACTCGGGGGAACCCCGTGGGGCTCAGCACAGGGGCCACCAAACCCCACTGTGTTTGTGCCCCATGGGTCTGGGTTACACTGCTGGGTTTGGGGGTTAAACCCGATTTGTCTTTGTGCCATTGTATTGATTGTAATATTGTTATTAAATTGTAACTCTGATTTATAATCTAATGTTGGGTTTGTTTCTCCTGCTGCTTTACCTTTAAATCAGCACACTGGCAAACCCTGTCTGCAGCTGGCACATTCCCACCAGCACCCAGCTGGTAAAGAAAACAGATGGCAAACAGGAGTAAATGGTTAAAATGTTCCCTCCACTGCAACACATGTGAAATCCCTTATTCCAATGGGCTGCAATAAACCCACCACTGTCAGTGCACACATCATGCATTGGAGAACTTTTCTTCACAAGGAAATAAATCTGATTTTTATCTAAGCTGGCAGTAAACAGGGTCAAATATTTAACTGTTTCTGTGGCAACTTCCCTATTGTTTTTCAATTTTTAGTTTTGAGGTTCTCTATAATGCCAGCAAAGCCAATGCTGTACAGCTCCAGATCACAAGGATGGGAACAGAAGGGAAGAAGGTCCATGGCAAGCACCAACTTTCAAATGAGGAGCGTAAATATTTAGTGTACAGAGCAAACCACAGTGCCAGAGAGAGAAACAGCTTCACCACACTGAATTTATTGTGCATGGTTTAGTCAAGTGATTTATACCGATTACACCACATTTTCCCTTTTTGTAGCTTGCCTTGATAACCAAAAAGTCTTTTTGTAATTTACATTAATAGCTTTGCAACATTGTGGAAAATATTAAAAAAGACCTTTATATTTTTGGCACCTCCTGCTTCGGAGCATTGCACACAATCAACGCTCTTTTGAGCCGTTCCAAAGCGTTTGGCAAGAACTGGAGGTACACCCAGAATGTCATGAAAGACCCTGTGCTGAACCCTCAGCAAAGCTGGTCAGTGAGTGTCCAGAGCAACAGTTTTCTTAGGCCCAAGTCTGTAGTGAGTCTCTGCCAGCAAGAGAAAAACATCACACGTACAAGTCACTTCCATTATCTTAACTCCCTGCTTTTAAATAGTAATAATAAAACACGTTATAGAGGTGTTATTTCAGTGGGTACTAAGTTGGGGAATACCTCCAGATCATAAAAGGATGCCACCACAGAAGATTTCAGAATTACATCAATTAAGAACTAGCACATGTTGCCTCAACAACACTGAAGAACAGTGTGCTGGTTTAGAGGTAAACCAGCAGGAGAAATGAGCTCAACACAAGAGAGATTGTAAGTCAGAGCTACAATTTAATAATAATACTATGGTAAATACACTGACACAAAAGGGAAATTGCTTCCAACTCCCAGAACCCAGCTGTGTAACCCAGTGCCCTGGGGTACAAACCCAAAGGGGTTTGTTAGCCTTGTGCTGAGCCCCGTGTGGCTTCCCCAAGTCCAAAGTAAAAGGAAGTGACAAACCCGTTGGTGCAGGTGATGGCTGGTCTAGAGTGGCGGTCTCCTCCTGTCGAGGTCCTGCTGCTCCTCTGGGTCCAACGAAAAGGTTCCCATGGTCTTCTTACCTACCCCTTTTTGTACCCTCAGGGAGCATCCAGTCCCTCCCCTGGGGCGGGGACTCACACAATGGGTGATTAACTCTGTGAGTCATGGGCTATTTTTGGACTGTTGATGGCCCATTAGCAGCTACGCCCCCTCAGGCTGTGAATGGAGGTGCTAACGACTCCCTGGGAAGCTGCTGCAAATGGGCCATTGACCTTGGGAATGAATAGAGGGGGTAGAATACATACCTTTGATCACCCTCACACAGTGACAACTGGTCCCACCTGCTGAACTAGGACAAACAGCAAAGTGCAATGTAGTAACCCAAGGATCAAACTCAACATTCTTTTTCTCACTGTAACTACTATTCTGACCTTGGGTACCAATTCTTTCATTTTCCTATCTACATTTTCCTACCCGTAAAAACCCTCCTGTCTCAGAGCAGGGTTGAGTGAGTGACTGAAAGTTAAAACTGGAAGTTTTGTAAACACAAAGGTGTTAATTGTGTTGCCATGAGTGCCTCTCACAAAACAGGACTCTGAGCCAAGTTAGTGTAGGATAAGAAGTAAAGGTCCTTTAATAACAGGCTAAATGCCCACAGGAATACATGATGGCATGCATGTGCTCAAGCTTTGATTCCCATAGCTTTTATAATATGATCCCTCCAATCATTACTTCACACATTTCTCAGTCCAGCCCCAGTCCCACCCCTGGTCCAACCCCCCTGGAATTGAGGCTGGGGTCGACAAGACCCTCTGTCTTCATCCACCTCCTCTTCTTCAGCACAGAAAGGTGTTTTGGAGTCTTTCAAATGTTCTGAGTTCTGGGTCACTCTGCTCTGTGTTTATGTTTTGTTCTGGTATCCTCCAATCTTGTACCTTGAAAAAGAGACTAAGCAGCTAGAAGATCTCAGCTGCCTGTTCTGGAGCAGGAGTAGAGATAGAAGGATCTTATACTTAAGTTGCTAAATATTAACCCACTAAAAATCTACAGTGCTTCATCTACTGTGTTCTTAAAATCTACAAAATATGAAAATCAAAACCCAAAACCCCTTTGGCATCAATTGTTATGGAAGTTTTGTGAATGCACCTGCAGTGCTGGTGGTGTTCTCTAACACACTGCCCAGCCTGGGGACAGCTATCAGAAAACTGCCTTCAGGCTGAAATAAAACAGGGATGTTTTTGAAGCATCTTACCTTTTAATTCATGAAATGGTACTTAATTACTACCTCTCCAAAGAAAAGCATGAAATGCAGAATGAAATGCATGGTAAGTAAGAAAGTGTGTGAAGCCGAATTCATGGCCCCAAATTCCAGCTGAACTGAAGACAAAGTTTTTCCAAAACTTCCCATCAGGATTATGTGTTTCTATCACTTCTGTAAATGCAATCATCTTGCTTTTCTTCCACCTCTTCCCTGCCATCTCTGTGAGCTTCAGGAAAATTCGAGTCAGAGCAGAGGCTGTGCCAGCCCTGGGCACTCAGCACAGACACCAAAAAGTATCTGCCCATGTTTATTTGGAACTGCCCACCAAACTGGAAAGACACATTGCACTCCCTTTTCATCAGTAGGAGTACAAGAGAAGGCAAATATAACAACTAATGGCAAATTCACCAGGGCAGTGACCCTTCCCCTGGACTCTGCCTTAGGGAGGCCACACCTGGAGTGTTGTGTTGAGTTCTGGGCCCCTCAGTTGAGGAAAGAGATTGAGGGGCTGGAGTGGGGCCAGAGAAAAGCAACGAGGCTGGAGAAGGGAGTGGAGCACAAGTGGTGTGGGGAGAGGCTGAGGGAGCTGGGGGTGTTTGTGCTGGAGAAGAGGAGGCTGAGAGGTGACCTCAGCACTGTCTGGAAGTGCCTGAAGGGAAGTTGTGGCCAGGTGGGGGTTGGTCTCTTCTCCCAGGCACTCAGCAATAGGACAAGGGGGCACGGGGGGCTCAAGCTCTGCCAGGGGAAATTGAAGTTGGAGAGCAGAAAAAACTTCTTTGCAGAGAGAGTGCTGAGGGATTGGAATGGGCTGCCCAGAGAGGGGGTGGATTCCCCATCCCTGGAGGTTTTTCAGCTGAGCTTGGCTGTGGCACTGAGTGCCATGATCTGGTAAAGGGACTGGAGTTGGCCCAAGGGTTGGACTTGATGATCTGGGAGGTCTTTTCCAACCCAACCAATTCTGTGATTCTGTGATTCTGTGATAAATACTCAACAAAATGCTGGGCCACAGAAGAACTGGTTGCTGTCCACGTGATTCCCAAAGGAGTGAGAGGACTTGGGAGCAGTGGTTGAGTTTCCTACAGCAGGTGGACTGAAGCTCCACTGAGGAGCATCTTTGTGGTCTCCAAGCTGTCAGTGCCCACATAGGCAGAGGAACATCAGCCCTCAGAGCTCCTGCTCCTCCGTGCTCTGCCAGGGCTCTGCCACCATGTGATGAGGATGAGGGAGAACTTGAAGCAAACATTTGCTCTCACTGAGGTATTTCCAGCATAAAGAAGCCTAACTTTTCTGAATTAAGAACATAAAATTTAAGATTTGACTCTTAAGCTGGAGCCAAATCTAGTTCCAAAGATACACAAGATCTATTGCAGCTTCTCCCAGGGCCAGGGATTAGTAACTAGCATAAAGCTGGGGACATCTAGAATTTCCCCAGATACATATTTCACTTTACATACAGTGAATCATCCCAGAAAAAGGCTTTCCAAGCGCTGAGATTAGCTGGATATGTGGTATTTGGATAACACAGTATTTGAAAATAAAAGAATAAGAGAAACAAAATGGATTTTCACAGCCTGACCCAGAACAGTTTCCAGTAAACACAAACCCCTTGGTATCTTAGAGAGGGAACCCTTTCCCTTGTAGTGAATATTAAGCAGAAATAATCAGGTAGGAGAATAAGCCAAAGGTATAAAAATAAAGCCCCAGGCAGCAGCTCCCTCTCACAAGGTAACAGTGGTCAGGTCTGTGCACTATACACAGCAGAGAAAAGCTGAGAGGAATCAGCAGCACAGAACCAGGCACTGATTTTTCCCTGGTTCTGCTGTTCTGCATCAGTGGCATTCCAGGGATTAGTTAAAATCTGACATCTGAGCAGGATTGACTTCCAGATTTTTGCAACTGTGAAGATACCAATCACAGCAAACATCAGGATCAGCCCAGCTTCAGAATCCACCCAAACCTGAGCTAATTCCATATTTAATCATGTTAATTCCAGATTTAACAGTGTCTATGCATAAACCTTGTCCACATGCTGAACAAGAAAGAGAGGCAGAATTTCTCTCTTAAAATACCAGTGATTAATAAATCACATGTTTATATCTCTTTGGAGCAATACTTCTAACACAGAGCAATTGCAGCCAGAGCATTCCATGCCAAATCAAATACTCATATGAAAAGACAATTTATGCCAGTTCCTATGTCCAAAAAAAGCTTTAAAATTTGGAAAAATGAAAGAATTTGCCCTCTTTCCATGAAAACCCAGAGCCCTGGGCACCAGGAAACAACGTTCCCCCCAGTCTCCAGCAACAGAGGGGAATAATTCCAGAGTTACGAGAAGTAATCTGACGCATTTCACTGTGTGGAACACTCACACACCCCCAAAACAAACAAACAAACAAACAAACAAAAACAAAACCAAACCACACAAAAACCCCACCAAACAAAAACAAACCATACAAAAAAGAAACAAAACAAAACAAAACAAAAAAAACCCACCACAAAACGAAAGGAAAAAAAAAGACAACTCCTTTTGACATTGCAGAAATCTCCCTCCAAGATTTCTCCACTTTGTAGGAATTCAGATCTCTTTGCCCTCTGCATTGTCCAGGAGAAGAGGAGAAGGAGAAGGAGAAGGAGAAGGAGAAGGAGAAGGAGAAGGAGAAGGAGAAGGAGAAGGAGAAGGAGAAGGAGAAGGAGGAGAAGGAGAAGGAGAAGGAGAAGGAGAAGGAGAAGGAGAAGGAGAAGGAGAAGGAGAAGGAAAGATGCTTTCCCTCCAGCTACAGAGGATTTAGAAAAGCTGTCAGAGCCATGAACAAAAGAAGGCAGAAGCTTCTCAAGATGCTCAGGTTGTAAGTTGTGCTCCAGAAATAGCTCAGCTCCAGGGAAGAAGAGTAGTAGTTGCAGAAACACCGAAGTCAAAGCATTAAATAAAGCTGATAGAAATTGTATTTCCCCCCAGCAGAAGAAAACACACCAGTTTTCTCCAGAAATACCAGAAAAACTTTGAATCAATTGGAAATTTAAACAAAGCAAACCAAACAACCACCAACCATTATAAACCCCCAACAAATCCAGCCACAAAGGCACGTGGAAACCAAACCAAGCAATGGTTGAAAATAAAACCATCATTGGCAGTAAGCAAATTCAGTTCTATCTCCAATTCTCACCAACCTCACAATCTGCAAATCCATTTAATTTCTCACATAAATACAGATAATATTGATGAGGACAGCCTTGAGAAACATGAAAAGTTTAGTGGCTTTTCAAAGAGGAAGTCACCTCCAGCTCCACACTCTGGCAAAGCAAAGGGCCCTGGAAGGCACATCTTATGTTGTTTACAGCATCTCCAGGGATCTAATTTGTTTAAAATTTTTTGTGTCCCTGGGCACTCACAAGCCCACACATTACCATACAGGATAACAGCATCAGTCTATACTCACTTTTCATTTTGAGGAATTGGTAAGAGATGCAAATGCTTCTTTCTTTTTTTAACTAACCAGGGAAAATAATTTTCCTGAAAAAGCAGCTCTCAATATAGTGGTCCTCAGCCAACCTTCACCAGCCATGGAAATCCAAGACATTTGGATAAAAAAATAACAACAAAATAAATAATAAAATGTTGGACTTGAACAACTTGGAGGCCTTTTCCAACCTGAATGAACAAGTCTGTGATTTCAAAGTTGCATCTGGCACCAAAGATGACTCCACCATACCTCAAACAGCACAGCCCCAGCTCCAGCCCATTCTTTACCTGCTGCTTTGTCCCTGCTTCTCAGTGGGTTTCTCTGCCTACAGTTCCTCCACTACAGCTCCTTTGAGTTTATAATCCCCACTGTGTTATCCGAAGCAGATGTCACACTCAGGAACCAAAGCCCAGGCTGAACACCCAGCTAGTGAAGGTTCCTGATAAAACCACCTAGAATCATAGAATGGATTGGGTTGGAAAAGACCTCCGAGATCATCAAGTCCAACCCTTGGGCCAACTCCACTCCCTTTACCAGATCATGGCACTCAGTGCCACGGCCAAGCTCAGCTTAAAAACCTCCAGGGATGGGGAATCCACCCCCTCTCTGGGCAGCCCATTCCAATCCCTGAGCACTCTCTCTGCAAAGAAGTTTTTTCTGCTCTCCAACTTCAATTTCCCCTGGCAGAGCTTGAGCCCCCCGTGCCCCCTTGTCCTATTGCTGAGTGCCTGGGAGAAGAGACCAACCCCTACCGCCTGCTGGAGGAAAACTGGCATTTTTTAGACCAAACAACTCTGAACAGAGGACATATCAAAATATTCATCTGAGAAACATTGGAAGTCTCAGCAGGAAAAAAAAAGGAAAAAAAAGAAAAAAAACATTAAAAAAATCTTTCCTTGCCGGACAAATTTCACATTCTCTAGGAAAAAACCTCCTCCATGCCATAAGTTCCACTGTGGGAAACATGAGCCACATTGAGTCAGCTCTGGCACAATCTGCAGGAAATGCCAACAATGAGTTTTGATGGAAATGGGTATTTTTAAACAGAATTACTGAGAAAATACTGATGAGAACCCTCTAACACACCAAGCAAGGAGGCCAAACAGGCTGAATGTGCTGGTTTAAAGATGAACCAGCAGGAGAAACAAACCCAACACAAGAGAGATTATCAGTCGGTTACAATTTAATAAAAATATTACAAGAAATGCAATGGCACAAAGAAAAATTGGGTTTAACCCCCAANTCCCTGGAGGGGAGTTCTCCCAGCTCCTCTGCCAGGCTTCTTTCCCAGCCAGCTGCCAGGCTGAGGGCTCAGCTGTGCCCTGGGCAGCTGCTGCCAATGGGCCATTGGGAAGAGTTGCTGGGCAATGGCCCAGAGGGTTTAGAATGCCCAGCTTTGGTCACACCCACACAGGGATAAACTGGTCCCACCTGCTGAACTGGGAAACTGAAGAAAACGCTGTTGGTCCCTGTCCATTGTGAGGCTTTCGAAGCTACTCCAGCAGAAATCCAGGGGCTGTGCTGAAATCGTCCCTTCAGAGGTGAAGACAAGAGGCAGCATTTTCCCTCTGCTTGGGAAACAGCCAGCTGGAAATGGCAACTGCAGGGGGAGGGACTTTCTCCCTGCCACTCTTGCCAGGTGCTGAGATGGTCTGCCCTTGGAATTATTATCATCACCCCCAAGAACTTGCTTTTCAGTGGCATCACATTTGACATGTGAAGCAGCATTATCATTTCCCCACATGTATAATTTTGTGCAACATTTAAATATACTGAATTCCATCAGTGATTTGACAGACTCAAGTCTGTCTTAAATGTCATCATTGTGTTATTTCTCTCATACCACATTCACATGGCACATGATCCTGTACACTGGGACACAGGCTTGGCATTTTAAGGACAAGGTTTGTCTGAGGTGACTGAGGATATTTTTAGAAAGATATAACAAATTATTCCAGAGAAAGAAAAGGTTATTACAGGAGGATATTCAATTCCCCTTGCTCCTAGAAAAACAGATTTTGATACAAATTTCCAAGAGTTCTCTGGGCTGCAACTCCCCTCCCCACTGAGCACACACATCTTTTGATTCTGCAGAACAGTGTTAAAATAGTTGTACAGGAAACTGCAGCAGAAAGGTTTGAATCCCTCTATCCCACCCCCAAGGCAGCCAAATGAGCCTTGTGACTAAACCCAAATGGTGCTGCTCCTTGGGGCTGGAAAGCCCATTTCAGCTCACAGGAGACCCCAGCAACAAAACTAGAGCCTCAGTCATTCCACCTTCACACAATTCAGGGAATTTTCAGGTTTTATGCAAGATGGAGCAGTTTCAACAGGTGAGGAACTGTTCTCTTGCTTTTCCCATATTCCTTGTGTAAGAGAGAAAACCAGATGCTTTTCTGTTTTACTTATGAGGAGGACAAGTATTAACAAACCAGGTTGTCTGTGATTATCTCTTATGAGCGTTCCCTCAGCACAGCTATAGGATGAAAATTAATCTTAGAGCATTTCACTTATTCTCCAGGTGCCAAAAAGGAATTTTTAAATATTCTACATCTGAATTTTGCACAGCTCCTTGGTTTCACAGTGTACAACCCACAGTTAAGCAGCAGAACACTTTGCTACAAGACACTGTGCTGAAGGTTTATGGAGGTTAAAGAGAAGGTCAGACAAGATAATGAAAGATATTCAGCAGGTTTTGGAGTCCAATCTGTCCGCAGCAGGTTTTGAACCCCAGATTCTTGGGAGAAAGTTTGGGAAAGTATCCTGTCCCAGTTCAGCAGGTGGGACCAGTTTATCCCTGTGTGGGTGTGACCAAAGCTGGGCATTCTAAACCCTCTGGGCCATTGCCCAGCAACTCTTCCCAATGGCCCATTGGCAGCAGCTGCCCAGGGCACAGCTGAGCCCTCAGCCTGGCAGCTGGCTGGGAAAGAAGCCTGGCAGAGGAGCTGGGAGAACTCCCCTCCAGGGACTCCTTGGCACCTCCACACCCACCTGAGGGCTCAGCTCTGCTCAGGGGCCAGCAACCATTCCAAAATCCCCCCTGACTCCCAGACTCACATCCCCCACTCTGGAACTCCCTGCCCTGGGGGACCCACTGGGGGCTCCCACCTGCACCTCAGGGGAGACAATCTTGGGGTTGGGGACTTCTGGGATGACTGGTTGGATCCAGAGGAGGATCAGACCCTGGAGAGGAGGAGCCCACCACTCTCCACCAGACTGTGCCATCATCTGCACCAACAGGTTTGTCCCTTCCTTTTCCTTTGGACTCGGGGGAACCACGTGGGGCTCAGCACAGGGGCCACCAAACCCCACTGTGTTTGTGCCCCAGGGGACTGGGTTATACTTGTGGGTTTTGTGGGTTAAGCCTGATTTCTCTTTGTGCCATTGTATTTCTTGTAATATTGTTATTAAATTGTAACTCTGACTGATAATCTCTTTTGTGTTGGGTTCATTTCTCCTGCTGGGTTACCTTTAAACCAGCTCATATCCCTAAAAAAAATATTGTCACGTTTTTCCTGAGTCATTTGCTTTATCTGGGTTTCTGTCCCGTGCTGTCAGACCTCACACCTTATCCAGAGTGATTAATTCCTGTGTCAGCACCAAGAAAGACAAATAATGTGGAGTCTCCTGTGCCATTTCCATCCACATGCAGGCACTGCAGTGGCAGATGCTTTGGGACTTTGGTCCTGCAGCAGCCTGGTTGGACCAACCTGCTCTGTCAGGCTGGACAGGTACCTGCTGGGGATTATACAAAGACCATGGAATGTCTGGGTTGCTTTCCTAGCTGTGTCCCAATGGCTCTGTGTTTTACAGGATGAGCCAGTTCATTCCTTCCTGCCCAGCCTTCCCCACTGGGACAGACTCACCTTTCAAGCAGTCACATGCTAAAATAAAAGAAGCTGCAATCCTAACACCTAGTGCTTTTTCTGCAGTATGAAAGCAGACCGAGGTCTTTTCTCCCTGGGATATTCTGGATTCTTCTCTGACCACTCTGAATATTTCAAGCCATCTGGTAACATCTATGCCTTGGGTGCACACCTGTGCCTGAGCTGAAATGGGGGAAAGTTCAGTCAGGATTACATTGCAGGTTCCAGATCTGATTCCTTGGAGAAATGTCTCAGGGATTTAATATTTCCCCTCTGACTGGTTTGTGCTTTACTCAGAACATGCAGATTAGAAGGACCAAGTGATTTCTGGAGTGCACAGAGCCCTTACTGCTCAGAGCACAGCAGGAGTTTCCATGGGGCTCTGTTGATCCTGGAGCTGCACTTGCACAGCTCTATTGATTCAGGACAGAAATAGGCCTTTGGCTGGGCACTGTGGCTTTCCATGGACCTCTGCTCCTCAGCAGGCCAAAGCAAACTGGACTAGCAGTGAAAAAAACCCATCAACCCCAAGCCTGGTAAGGTCTGTGGCTGCAGGGACCACAAAGGGAAAAGCAGTTAGGGAGGAAAGCAACTCTATGTCCTTTCTTTAAATCCAAGAAAATAAGAGAGCTGTGTATGCAGAACACACAAAGCAAAACATGCCAACCTGCAGGAAATGAGAACCGGACAGGCTGAAGAGGTCACCAATGACTCCTTGTACAGCTTTGCTGCAGGTGATCCTTCACTTCAGTCAGCCCTGCAAGGACACCCCTGGGAACTTCTCTCCAGAGTTAAGCAGTCTAAGGTATGGGATCTCCTCCCTGCTTTAATCTAGGGCTGCTTGCCATGACCTAACCCTGGCATTATGCCATGGGCTTTAGCTTAAATCTCCTCCCAAAGCAGCTCTCATCTTGCTCCCACCTCCTCTTTGTCAATGCAGCTCCTCCTCCAGCTCAGGACTCAGCCCAAGCACAGTTCTAGGAATGTTGTTAAAGGTATGGTGTTATGGGTTTAGCCAGGTGGGCCTAAATTTAGGCTTTAAAGTTCAGACCAGGCCTAGAATTGTCAGCTGACTTGAGCTGGGCTAGCTAACAGCTGACTTCTTTTAGCCAATAATATTGTATTCCATACCATACTACATCATCTCAAAAGAAGTAAAATCCAGTGTGTGGGAGTGGCTTGGGCAGTTGCTTCACAGCTGTGGTTCCAGCAGGACATACCGTGCTGTCCCAGGAGGGACGGGGAGGCCCAGGCCCACAGCACCGGCTCACCAACATGTTATCTTAGGGAAGTAAAATGTTTGTTCTTAGTTCTTCTCTTTGCTTAAGTCTGTCTTTGGGGAATTGACTTTTTTAGAATGATTTGTAGTTAAAATGGTAAAATTTGTGCTTACTGGAGAGTGGGAAGTTATTTCTTGTTATATATAGCTTGTGTAAGTGTGTGTTATATTGTAGTTTTCTCTTAATTTTCTCTTTTCTGTATAAATACATGTAGTTAGTTTCAGCATATACCTAGCTTTGGGGTTTTTTTTCCTCTCCCTCTTCTTCCCTTTTCATTCTGTGTTGGACACTTGGCATTTTGCCAGCTCAACCCAAGACAGTATGGCCATTTAATTATAACTAACCCCCAAGCCTACTGCAGGTAGTTATTACTGACCCCATGGCATTCCCTGCTCCATCCACCTTTTCATCTCCACCATCACCAGTAAGGTCTGAAATCAGAATCAGCACCAGTAAGGTCTGAAATCAGCATCATTTCTCAAATCACAGCTCACAGAAGCTGAGGAAAAACTCTGGGCATTTTTAATTCGGAGTAGGATAATAGCTGTAAACCCTTGCAACATTTCAAGTTAGGTAACTATTTTCCCTGTAATGGTATTTTTGATTCTTGTACTTCATCACTGTGTAGATTTCATGAGTGTCCCACAGCTGGCACAAAGTGCCATGGGATTTTTCAGCTTTAAACAAGCTGTGTGAGATGCAATTTCCTTCTAACCCACTTGTCTCTTTATTAATTTATCAAAATAAAGCGATGAATATCTAAGTTTAGCTGCTCAAAATCCTTCTCTAGGAGACTTTAATCACACTGAGATGCCCTCTCTGCAAAATCCATGGGCACCTCTGTTCTCTGGGATAGCGATAATGTCACCTGCAAGAGTGAAGGAAAAAGGGGAAAAAGTAAATAGTTTTTCTTCAAAAAAAATCCCAATGTCTAACCAAGAACAAGTTTAGATATGTACATGGAAACTTTCAACAAAAGTTGTGTAATCCAAAACTCACAATCTCCAAGACCTCCAAGTGCAGGTCCTGCCCTTTGGCCACACCAACCCCTGCAGCAGCACAGGCTGGGCACAGAGTGGCTGGAGAGCAGCCAGGCAGAAAGGGACCTGGGGGGACTGAGGGACAGGAAGCTCAACAGGAGCCAAGAGTGTGCCCAGGTGGCCAAGAAGCCCAATGGCATCCTGGCCTGGATCCAAACTAGTGTGGCCAGCAGGCCCAGGGCAGTGAGCCTTCCCCTGGACTCTGCCTTGGGGAGGCCACACCTGGAGTGTTGTGTTCAGTTCTGGGCCCCTGAGTTGAGGCAAGAGATTGAGGGGCTGGAGCGGGGCCAGAGAAGAGCAACGAGGCTGGAGAAGGGAGTGGAGCACAAGTGCTGTGGGGAGAGGCTGAGGGAGCTGGGGGTGTTTGTGCTGGAGAAGAGGAGGCTGAGAGGTGACCTCAGCACTGTCTGGAAGTGCCNTCTGGGAGGTCTTTTCCAACCCAATCCATTCTATGATTCTATGAGTCCATGACCTCAGGGTGAGACTTCCCATATCACCACTGCCAAAGGCAGCACTGCCTCCTGTGCAGTCACTGGGCTGTGGCAGCACTTGGGGACAGTCTAGAAGGGTGTCCCTGCTGTGCTCTCTCTCGTGGAATAGAACAAAAGGCGGGTTTGTGCCAAAGGAATTGTCATCCAAGTACTTTAATTCCCAGGTTGCGTTGGTGGGAAGTGATTCACTTGTAATCACTCAGTAACTCAACACAAAGAGGGGTTCAGCCAAGCACAGGCTTAATTCACTAGTGCTGGTCAGACACTGTGAGATCCAGTAATAGGGAATTTCTAAGGACAAGAGGTTAAAGGAAAAGCTTTAAGGTTGTCAAAATGCAACAGTTGCCATTCACTTCCACACAGGACAGCTTGGGAAGCAGTTCCTGAGCCAGAGCTGCAGTGGCTCACATAGTACAGTTGTTCCAAAAGCCTCCAGGGCATTAAAACCCCCTTGGTGGTTATTTCTCGTGAGTGGAGAACTTCCATGCCACTCACCAGGCTGAGGCAGGGGAGGGTCCTCTTTCATTGGGTTGGGGACCAGTTCTTAAGGAAAGATTCTCCTTTGTTATTCCCAACTGCTTCCATGAGGATAAGGAGAAAATTCATCACCTGAGCAGCCCAGTCAAGAAAAAAAATTAACAGAGAGGAGCTTCCAGTCTGAGTTTCAGAGACAACTTGTTGAATGGATGTGGGGAAAGCAGTTTTAGATTTTTTTACTATTTTAAAAACCTCTGTTAAAGAGGTAAAAGATACATTGAAGAGATGTTGAAGGTACTTAGAGGTTTTTTCTTCCATTTAAACTCCCTTTCAAAAAGAACACAGTTAACTTGACTGCACAAAAAGAAAAGGTTGGGCCTGTTTTGATGAAGTTCTCTACAAGATTCTGATTTAAAAGCACATCTTTGCTCCCACTTCCAGCATCACCTGCAGTAAAGATAATTTATAGAAGTTCTAAGTTCACTGAAATCACTATTACCATGGTGGCATCACACCCTGACACAGACCCAGTTGACACCTCTGTGATTGTCCAACTCCAGCTGCTCATGTTGCACCATGAAATGCTAGTTAGCCATTCACTCCCTCTCTAAAGAAAGCAGCAAGCAGAACATACAAACTGTGACAGCTGCTAAACTCAGAGCAACCTGCCATGTGCTCTAAGCTGAAAAACTTTATTTTTAAAGAAGTAATGAAGTAAATCTGTTGCTTTCCTTATTTTCCCAGGTCAGTAGGGTTCTTACATGGAGCTCATCAACAGAAGAATCAAAACAGTGGAAGAAGTTGCAAAACTTGGAAATCCAGATTATACTGAAACCTCAAAAGACTCCTCTAGTTGGGATTAGTGCCCAAACTCCCAGATGCCTTTTTTAATTAGAATCACAGAATCATAGAATGGATCGGGTTGGAAAAGACCTCCGAGATCATCAAGTCCA
>VWZD01006502.1:72106-99485 GCA_013396695.1 Sakesphorus luctuosus
AACACAACACTCCAGGTGTGGCCTCCCCAAGGCAGAGTCCAGGGGAAGGCTCACTGCCCTGGGCCTGCTGGCCACGCTAGTTTTGATCCAGGCCAGGATGTGCCATTGGGCTTCTTGGCCACCTGGGCACACTCTTGGCTCCTGTTGAGCTTCCTGTCAATCAGTACCCCCAGTCCTTTCCTGCCTGGCTGCTTATACAACCAATATTCTCTTTTCTGAAGCAATGATAGAACAGGATCTTCTATCCTGTCTCTGAATTATTGCCACAAAATTGTAGAATGGCATAGAAAGAGCAATACCAAGGTATGAGCACATCTTAAGTACATTCAGGATCAATGAAAGAATAAAGGGTCATGGCAAGCAAACGTGGAAAGCTATTTCATGGTGCTGTATGAAAAGCAAGACCAGTAGATAAGGATGGCTTTTAGGAAGCAGAGGAATTGGAAGGGGGAAAACGGCTATAAAAGCAGTAACAAATGTCTTATGGTTTTATTTAAAATAAAAAAAAGCAGAGAGATCCAGGCTTTGCTGACGTTGAAATCCAGTGACTGAAGCTGATTTTAAAAAGCCCGTGTAAGCCACGGCAGGGTCCATGAGGTCAGCGTTGGACCCAAAGAACCCAATCTCTCACCAGATCAGCATTAGCAGGTGCTCAAGGCAGTCCAGCTGCAGAGGGGGCTCAAATTCTCAGTGAGCTAATACACACTAATCTTTCACTTCTGCAGACCTGGTCTCCAAACCTCAGATCATGAACTAAAATTAGGCTGCTGCTTTCATTCCAGCCCCCACTTGCACAAAGCACAACCCCCCCATAAAGGAAGTGTCATGACTGGCAATGTCTGAGACTGGCCCAGCTCGTGGGATGGCAGGAAATGTCCTGAGGTAGGACTGAAGCCCATGGGCACAGCTGTGTTTAGGATTTTATACTCTCTGCCCACACCAGGCCTGCCAAAGCCAAGTGTTTTTTTCTCTTTGATTTCTGCAAGTGCCACATTCGTGATGAAAAAATAAAAAGAGAGAAAGGAAAGCAAAAACTCCAGAATGAATCAGTGCAGCCACTGATTCACACTGTACATCTGTGGCAAAGGCAGTCACACTGCATGGGAGATAAATTTGCACAGTTTGTTTACAATAACTAATTGTGGGTTTGGTTATTTTTGATTGGTTTGGGTTTTTTTCTTCAAGATAGCACACAGCTTCTTTTTGTCCCATAGCAATGGTCACACTGCTAAGCTGGGGCTATAATTTGTGACCTGGACTAAGGCAAAACAGCAGAAGATTCTCCCCCTCCAGGGACTGTCCCAGCTCAGCTGCCTGGTGACCCAACCTGGATGTCACAACACCTGAACTCCACAGCCACAGTTCTCAATTGAGCCTTTTAAGGGCTTTTCAGGGGCTTCAAGCCTTATGGTTAAATAAATCACTTGACTGCATCTCATTTTATGGGTTTTTCTGGCAGTTTATTTCTTGGTCCTCTTCATCATGGGTTACAGTTACTGGGTAGTTGTGGAGAGAAGGGAAGAGGAGCAGAAGAATCACAGACAGAAATCACAAACTATTCTCAGTTGGAAGGGACCCACAAGGATCATCAAGTCCAACTCAAGTCAATGGCCCACACAGGGGATTGAACCCATGACCTTGGCATTATTGCAACCAAGTTTTAACCAACTGAGCAGGGATGACTGTGTTTACATTAACAATATTTAAACTATTCTTGCTCAAGTATATTTAAGTTTTAGGAGGGATCATATTCAGAGCTACTTTTTCACACAGTTACACACAATCTTAAAACCCACACACACCATGCAAACTATCCAACATCACACAGCTATTGCTTATTATTAAGTAATACATATTTCCTAAAAAGTGCTAGATCTGAGCAGTCTTAATGCAACTTATTTCAACTTTATAAAAGACCTCTATTAATGTTACTCCACGGAGTTTCTGCAGCTTCATTTCCGGCTCCTGTGTGTGCCCAAGGTCTCCAAGGAGATTCCATTCTTATCTCAGAAGCTCCACCTGCAAATTCATCTTTGGTTGGCCAGCTTGAAAAGGCATCTGTTCCCTGACACCTGGACACATGCTTTGATTTGTGAACATGATGGTTTCATAGCTGTGCATGACAGTTCACTGCACAAACTGCAGCCACACCAAACAGAGCTCATCAGCCATGTGTCAGCGGGGAAAACCCACATCCAGCTGAGGAGCCCAATGTCACACCTTGTATTCACACAGGGCCTCCCACTCAGCAGTCAGAACCCAAAGGAAGGGCTCCTGAACTATGTCCTATCCCCCTGAAACATTTTCCTATTGAGACAGGGTTTTTCTGCAAGTAACGTGTCTCCCATGAATCATGAAACTTCCAGCTGAAACTGGGAGGGGAAAATGAGGTCTTCAGTAACACACAAGGATCACACAGACATGATGTCCCAGTTCAGCAGGTGGGACCAGTTTATCCCTGTGTGGGTGTGACCAAAGCTGGGCATTCTAAACCCTCTGGGCCATTGCCCAGCAACTCTTCCCAATGGCCCATTGGCAGCAGCTGCCCAGGGCACAGCTGAGCCCTCAGCCTGGCAGCTGGCTGGGAAAGAAGCCTGGCAGAGGAGCTGGGAGAACTCCCCTGCAGGGACTCCTTGGCACCTCCACACCCACCTGAGGGCTCAGCTCTGCTCAGGGGCCAGCAACCAGTCCAAAATCCCCCCTGACTCCCAGACTCACATCCCCCACTCTGGAACTCCCTGCCCTGGGGGACCCACTGGGGGCTCCCACGTGGAGGTGGGGCTACATAATCTGGGGGTTTGAAGATCTCTGGGAACCACTCGCTGGATCTGGAGAAGGATCAGAACCTGGACAGGAGGAGGCCACCACTCTCAACTGAACTGCAACTACCACTCTCCACCAGACTGGGACATCATCTGCACCAACAGGTTTGTCCCTTCCTTTTCCTTTGGACTCGGGGGAACCCCGTGGGGCTCAGCACAGGGGCCATCAAACCCCACTGTGTTTGTGCCCCAGGGGGCTGGGTTACACTGCTGGGTTTGTGGGTTGAGACCAATTTCATTTTGTGCCATTGCATTTGTTGTGATATTGTTATTAAATTGTGGCTCTGACTTGTGATCTCTTTTGTGTTGGGTTTATTTTCTCCTACTGGTTTACATTTAAACCAGCACACATGAACAGCTTTGGGCAGCTCTGACATCTGCAAGAGCAACATGGCAACACCCAAGGCCAAGTTAAAAGGGAATAAGAAGGAATTGATGATACGGGAGTGCAATTAATTGTCCTGTTTGACAATTCTGAGCCATAAACCACACAACTCCACCACATCACAGCATTCAATGAGACAGGAATCAACCAAAGCAGGACTACCCCTTCTGCCAGCAGAAATACAGCCCCCAGATAAGAGCAGCAGCAGTTGCTGTTAACCCCAGGAAACACTTTCCCCCTCTGGTCAAAGCAGCCCTTGTGCCCAAGAGCAATTCTCACTCCGAGGCCAAGGTGGTGCTCAAATATCGTAAGTAACAACCACCTTTTACAGGAATTACCTGCTCCAAATCTGCCCCTTCAGATGCAATCCAGAGGGGAAGAACCACAACCATGTCCTCCACAAAGGACTGACTTTCACACACAGCAGCTCATACAGCTACTGATGTGAAAATGGGCACAGTCAAAACTACAGATTAAAAATTCCACGTTCTATGAGTTCACCAACTTACCTGGAAACCACATTTTCTCAAAAAGCCCCATGTTCCTCACCTGGACTGTACTTTCAGAACAGCTTCTATTTAAGAAGGTTTCTGTTAATTTCTAGATAAACCTGGCAAACTATCCAACTGTGCTTTGAGTCCTCACTCACCATTTTTTGGTCTTTATATCACTGGAGTTTGTTTCAGTTCCAAAGAGCCCAGAAAAAGGTGACCAGAGGAACTCGCCAATAAGAAATCTGGAATTTCTCTTCCATTAGTGTATTAATACACTGAACAGTCCTTACTAATGGGTGGATTTCACTGGTTATTATGTCTCATAGCTCAGTGCCTCTAGAAACTCCCTCCTCAGGGAGGGGAAAGCCCGAGGTGGATGCTCAGCCTGCAGGGCAGAAAGAGCTACAAACCCCAAGGAATAAATAACAAATAGAGCCAAAAGCCAGCTATGGAATCGAGATGTTCAAGCTGCACATTTACAACGTGCTCCCTCTGTTCCCATTACTCAGAAAACCTGGAAATCAAAGTCTGCTCCCTGTGAACTGAGCAGGTTGGACAGCAGAAGGGGGTCCTGCTTAAGTGAGCAAAATAACACTTTGGTTCTCAGAAAAGTTTCCAAGTGAAGAGTGCAGAGATCTTTTTGGTTCATTTGAAAATTCAGCTTGCAATGATAAAAATGGACAAGCCCTTTCTGGACAGTTCTGGTTTTGTTTCAGGTTCCCAGTCACTAAGGATGTTGTGTTGGTGGAGCACATGAACATGGAAAAGCAACAAAGCCTCCAAGAAGTTCAACTGAGTAGACAATACAACAAAAATCCTACAGAGCTCTTTAGAAAAAGCCCTGAACACACAAAACACAGCGAAAGTGGAAAACCAGACACTTATATTTTTTAAAATATTTTGGGTTTATGTGGCAGGAAAGTCCTCCTGGTGGCAGCTCCTTCCTGAGCCTCAGCTGAGCTGCTTTGGCCAGTTCCCACCACTCCACCTCCAGTGCTTACACAGGTGGGAGCTGCCAAACCTGGGCTTTTGCAGCAGCTGTGGCAGGAAAAAAAAAATATCCTCAGCCTACACACCAAAGGCAAAGTAAGGAAGAGAGGAAAAAATCAATTGACTTCTGCTACCAAGTAAAAACTTTACAGCTGTTTTAAAAAGGTACTGAGCCACCAATTTGCTTTTCTATCACAGCAGTTATGAGGCACTCCTGGCTTCCCTGACCATTTTCTGCTCCAACAGTTTGTGTAATACAAAAGGAACACAGAGCAAGCACAAAGTGCTTAATTAGAAATGCTGTTTGCTAAGCATTCAGAGGAAGTTACAGAATTGTGTGTTTCGCCATAATGATATTTAATCTAATGAAATTTTTCTTAAAATAGGATTTGTTTCCCTTACATGACATAAACATGTTGTTCATGCTAATTACAGCTGGTTCACACAATAAAGCAGCCACCATAAAATTAAAGCACAGATCCATGAACAAGTCAGGGCAGGGGAAAGTGGGTTAGGAACCTTCAGGGAACATCACCTGGGCTGTGGTAACACCAGGGAAATGTGTTCAGCCCGTGGTAAATGAAAAGTAGCTGATCCTTCCTCAAAGAGCTGCTGAAAGAATTCCTGCCCCTTTGCCAAACAGTCCTCTGGCTTTGAACAGATGTGGGCAGATGAGACCTGAGGGAACCACAAATCAAGACACTGCCATTAAGCAAGAAGAAAACACCAACCCTGCTTAAACCATTGTAAGCCCCTTCAGTGGAAACACAACTTTGCCTGCTCTTCCTGGGTTTGTTTCTTAGAAACTACCTGCTCAAAATGCTTAGCCAAGCAACCTGCCACTAATCCAAAGCGTGAGGGGTTACAAGAGACATTTCAGGAGTCTGGTCTGACAGTGCTTTAACTCCCACTGTCCCTTTACAAAGCTCTTTCCACATGGAGAACATTCCCCTGGCAGCTCATGGTGGCCTTTGGTCCACAGAACCTGCTGCTGGAACAGCAAGAAACATAATAATTCATACATAATTCACAAGGAAAAGCAAAAAGAAGGTTGAGGGTGTACACAGATACAGGGCTGGCGTTTCCAGTAGGCTCAAGACAACCCTGACATGTAATACAAAGAATTATAATGAACAAGAATCTTCCTAGATTACCCAATAAAGTGATTTTCCTCATAGGTGTGCCATTTTGGATAATAGCAGGAGCACTTACAGGAACAAAGAATTCCTTCTGTAAGCTTGGGATTGTGTCTCATATAACTAAATACAAAGGCTGGAACAAGCTCTCAGGTAACTCACCCAGAATGCTTCTACCTACTATTGATAACTGATAAATTGGGAAACTTGAGTTATTGCAGAATATGAGTATTAGGGGATGGAAAATATTTGACCTTCCACAGCTATTATTCCAGATCTCAAAATAAGTGTCAGATATTCCCTTTATCTTTTCCCAGTGACATTATGCCTTGTGCTTCAAAATACAGCAATTTATCAATGAGAAATACAAACACCCCCNTTTAATATCTGAAGCTGTCTGGCATTTTTATGAAGATATTAGTCATAATAAAATACTGGTTTGCTCATTCATTTTCATAGCTACACAGATTTCTGTTTGAATTCCAGAAATCCATTTTTGAAAAACAGTTCAGGCTCTGGATGCACATAAGACTCCAGACAGTGCCTTTATCTGATGCCAATTAGACAACTCAGATCTGGAACCTCCCTTTTCATGTGTCATAAGGTGAGTTAGGACCAGGTATAAAAATAAAAAGTCACACAAAAGTAGTTTCCAACTTCCATTCTCTTCATTAATGACAATTTCTTTTAACTTCTCCAAGGAATGATTACAATTCAGTAGAAAATTCCATCATCTTTTGGGGGCACCTTTGGTCTCCCTTTCCTGATCTTGCTCTGGAGGTCCAAATGCATCCAAGCAGCAGCACATGGACATCTGTTCCTGGGACAGGAGGAGGAGGAGATGGGAAGTTCTGGGGCTGCAAGACCCTCAGTGTGTCATGTGCTGTGGGATGGCTCTGCCTGAGCAGGGAGGTCACACCAGGACTCACTGAGGTCCCTTCCAACATCAGCCATTCCACAGTCCTGTGGGCCAGCCCCACCAAAGCCTCCCCCTCCTCCTGCTGGCCTTGAGCTGTGCTGGAAGTGATGCCTGATCCCAAACCCCATCCCCAAAACCTGCATTAAGTGGCCCAAGCTTTTTCAGAGTGAATTCTGCAGCATTCCTGAACCTGTGTCTCTGTCCAGCCATTCAACTGAGACATGTCATAAACTTGAAACAAGTACGTTAAGTCACTTTTGCATTATTTGAACTTGATGAATTTGATCTCTCCCCTTTGCAAATCCCTTTCTTACCAAGAAAGCTCAACCTTCCAACACATTCAAGTCCTTTTCTTCCTAACCCTTTGACAAGGCTCATCTCCCTGAGAAATCTCAGAGCCCTCCTGTCTCCTGTGTTCCACTGAATTTCTTTCCTGACCCAGCTCTGTCTCCAGTTCATTAACAGCTGGGGTTTGCCACCTCTCCAGGCACTGTAACATGCAGTCCTTGGTCCTTTCTGGGACAACTTCTCATGAAACCTCCAAGCTCAGTAATAATACTTTCTAGGAATTTCTGAGTTCCTCAAGCATCTCCTGATTATAATTTCTTCTTTGGCAGACATCAGCATCTGAGACTTTTAAATGAGTCAAGACAGAAAACAGTGGGCAAAGCTGAGTACCCTCACTGCTCATCCTGCCCATTAGCAAAGATCATGGAGCTGTCTATTCCCACACCAGCAGAAATCAGGAGAGCCCAGCCTGTTCCCCAACTCCAGCCTCTTTCCAGCAGCATTCATTCCCAAGCATTCCTTCCTTCTCCATATTCCCTTTCCATCAGGACACCTGCACCCTCCCTTCTGCCACTACTCTCATTCTCTTTCCTCCTCCCTTCCAGCTTCAAACAGCGACCTCCTCCTGCCCATGCTGGCACTCCACAGGCATTGCTTTGCCAGCCTGTGTTTGAAGTTGGGCTTTTAATGCTCTGATTCTCCCATGTGGATTCCTAAGGGAGATCTCCTGCTGACAGCACTTCAGTGTCCACCTCTGCCAGCCATTGGGCAAGCAAGTGTTCACCTGCCATGGCTCAGCCAAGCGGCATTGGGCTTGTAAGCTACAGGAAATCAATTATATCCCTGATTTATGAGAGCAAAGCTCCACCCCGGAGTTCTCTTCTCTACTGGAAGCAACAGAAAGGCTGGTTAACACCAGCCTGAACACTGGCTCTTGGTACTGCAGCATCAGCCCATGGGAGCAGAGTTCGAACCAAGCCAAGCCAAGACAAGCCAAGCCAAGGGATTGTGATGTGTGTTTCTGTTATAGGTTTAGCCAAGTATAGGCTTAAATCTAGGCTTTAGATTTCAGAGTAGGGCTGGGACTCTCAGCTGACTCGGGCTGGGCTGGGCCAGCTGACACTGCTGGCCAATGGGATTCCAGACCATATTCCCACATCATCTCAAAATGTAAAAGCTGGTGTGGGAGTGGCTCAGTCAGTCCCTCTGTGGCTTCTCATCTGGGTAGGACTCACTGTGCTGTCCCAGGAGGGACGGGAGGCCCAGGCCCAGCACTCCTCACCACCATGTTATCTTAGCAAAGTAAAGTGTTTGTTCTTAGTCTTTCTCTCTGCTTGGGTCTGTCCCTCTGGGGATTGAATTCTCCACAGTGATTTGTATTTAGAATGGTGGGATTTGTGTTCAATGGGGAGTTACTTATTGTTATTTCTAGTTTGTGTAAGTGTGTGTTATACTGTAGTTTTCTTTTGATTTTCTCTTTTCTGTATAAATATACATAGTTAATTTAAGTTTAAATCTGAGACCCTCCAGGTTTCTTTCCTTTCTCCCTTTTCTCAGCGAGGGGAGGGAGGCTTTGACTCTGTGTTGGGCAGTTGGCATTTTACCAGCTCAACCCAGGACAGTTTGAAACCAATGGCTGGAAACTCCAGTCCCAAAGCACCCACTTGAACTGAAGGAGCTGCGGCAGCCCCGTTACAGCAGTAAGACAAACCCATGAGTGTGACACAAGGGTTTGACCAAAGGCATTGCCCACCTTGGCTTTCTGACACTGCATCCATGGGCATCACTGGGTTCCTGCTCATGGGCTGAGCAACAGCTTGATCAGATTTACTTGGCTGAACATGTCCTTGAGAACTGTGTCATTCCTGAACTTCCCTTCCATGTCCCTCAGGAGGAGAAGAACACAGGACCCCTCCCTCAGCTGCTTAGGCTGAACATCATGTCCCCAGACCTGGCCAACAGCATCTCAGCAGTGCATAACCCTCTGTACCAGACTCAGCCCCACTCAGGGGAAAAGTCAACAATAGAGAACAAAATTCTATCAAAACTATTATTTTTTTTATGTACTTGAGAAAATGAGCATCTCTTCAGCTGTCAGCTCAATTTTTCTGTTAGGAATTAATTTGTTGATGTTTCCACAACTACAACTTTCCAAAGCCCACACAAGAACAAATTGGATGGGGTGGGAGAAAAAGGGGCAAAAGGTTTTGTTTCATTGAGGTTAGTTATAGCAGAGCTCAACAATTGGGAAATATGGAGTGTACAAGGACTACTGCAAAGTGACAACCATTAACATGTTATTCTCTACAACACTTAGATACTGTGAATATTTTCCTGCTGAAATCCATCCAAGTTTTCTTCTATCCATGTTTAGTCCAGGAATATCAATGATGAAAATCTAGACAGCATTACAGTGTGAACTATTAGATGTGCACTGATGATACGTGAATTTATATTGCCTTTGGCTGAGTCAGGTCACAGAATTTCAGTGATCTGAATTCTGGCCTGCATCTGCTGTCAAGTGAAGAAACAGTAAATCAAACTTCAGACTTTGGTACTGAGTTGAAAGTCTGTTTTCCTCCAGATCTGGTATATACCACATGATGCAATCAAATACATTATTGTCTGTCAAGCATCCAAAAATGAACTCAATGACTCATAAAAGCAGTAAGTGAGACATGGTCTCTGCTCCTGAAATACCTTAGGTTGTAAAATTAAAACAAGACTCCCAGAAAATCTGAGTTCTGGGGAGCCGAGTCCTCCTATGGAAAGGGAGGACATGGGCTACATGGTGTGATAAATCATTTCTTCCCTAGATGAAGGTGGTTGGTCTCTTCTCCCAGGCACTCAGCAATAGGACAAGGGGGGACGGGGGGCTCAAGCTCTGCCAGGGGAAATTTTAGTTGGAGAGCAGAAAAAACTTCTTTGCAGAGAGAGTGCTGAGGGATTGGAATGGGCTGCCCAGAGAGGGGGTGGATTCCCCATCCCTGGAGGTTTTTCAGCTGAGCTTGGCCGTGGCACTGAGTGCCATGATCTGGTAAAGGGACTGGAGTTGGCCCAAGGGTTGGACTTGATGATCTCGGAGGGCTTTTCCAACCCAATCAATTCTATGATTCTATGAAAATCCTGGCTCAGGGAGAAGGGGAGAATCCTCCTGTACCCTGCAAGGGAGGCAGCAGCTGCTCCTGAGATCCTCTGCAGAAAGCAGAGTGTGTTTCAGGAACACATTTAAACATCCAAGCACAGCTGTACCCATGCAGGACCATACACACATGAAAAGAAAAGTATTAAATAATTACAGAGGTCTCCATTATGCTTTCTGCTTCCATTTTGCAGTTTGGGACTAAACCTATTATATTTCAAATACACAGGGATTTAGTTTTTGTTAGAAAGTACTACGAGGCATAACAAAAATGCCTTTGCATTTTGTTAATGAAAACCTGCTAAAATGAATCATACTGAAAAGTGTCAGGATTTGGACAATACTAGACACAAAGCTCCAAACCTGTGCCTGGGTTATGATAACCAAGGAGTGCTACAGTGACAGTGGAAAATGACCCCGTTGGTGGTGAATTTTCTTTTATAAAATCAGATCTTCAGCACCTGAGAAGTGAATTGGATGTTAAATGGCTCGTGGTACCAATGAAGAGTATCAATAACTACTCTGAAACAGCTTCAAATAAAAGTTTGCACTGCATTTTATGAACTCTGAATCTCTCACTACTGCCAAGCTATGTATAGACATTTTTAAACATTGTTTAAAGTTTTCTGAGCACCATTCTTTACCCAGGTCTCTTATGGGGAATATGAAGAATAACTGCTTACATTTTTTTCTTCCTCCATTGCTCAAATCCTGCCACAGGATCCCCCCCTGCTGTCACCTGCCTGAAATCTTTCCTCAGGACCAAAATGACATCCCAATGTCCCTCCCAGCACTGTGCAGGTGTGCCTATAATGAAGTTGCTATTCTTTTGTGATCCCAGAGCCAAAGAGTCAGTATAATCTGCCCACATACAGAAACCTTCCACAATACTGTTCTCAGCATTAGCAGCAACTTATCTTGAGAATACACAACACTATCAATGTCATTTTTAAAGTGAGAAATGTCCACTGGGATTAGATCCAATATATTCACTTTGTTAACACCAATAAGACTCCGTAACACTTCAAAGGCTTTACTGGATTTCCTTTCTAGACATTAATCAAGAAAATTTCCCTTAGTGGATGCAGAAATCCCTGAATCACTAAGTACCAAATCAATACTGGAAGACAAGAACAAGGAATGAACCCAATTAGAAGACATTGAAATCTTGATTATTAAGACATTATTTCAATATATACCTGAAAACAATTTTTTTTACAGACTATTGGTGTGGTATTTGTCACTAGAAGTAAAACTCAGCTGGATGAGTGTGTAAGGGAAATGCATGCAGCAGTTTTCCCTTCAGATGCAATAATCAAAATAATCACTAACTTATCCCAAGTGACAGGTTATTCCATCAGCAGCTACAACATTTCTCCAGAATCAGGCCCAATATTCTCTGCTGCCAGCTGCATTCTTTACAACTGAAGTACCTATTTCACATGAGTGGGCTCAGTGGTCCAGATGACATCATAAAAGCAGTCACAAAATGTAAGAAATACAAATATTCCCTGTGTTAGCACTGACTGCATTTATTGACCCTAACAGGACGCCCAAAGGCAACTGGATTCACACTCCCTCTTGGATAATTTACACAAAACCCAATCAGTTTACTGCTTAATGTTCTAAATACAGTAAAGCTCTTGCAGTTTACCAAAGGGCTGCATCTAAGTCAGTGGTTCCGAGCTGAGAGGTGGAAAAGCAAATGTTCACTGAAATGAGACTGAGCATTAGCAGCAGGTGTGGGGAAACAGCAAGGAATTGTCACCTCACCAGGAATTGTCCCCACAGTGGTGGGTGGGGAGGTCCCTCCTGCCCTCCCAAATACAACTCTGCTCTCCATGTGCTCATCCCCCAGAGACCAGGGCAGGGGGCACAGAGCCCTGGGCAGGGGGGACAGAACCCAGGGCAGGGGGCACAGAGCCCTGGGCACGGGGCACAGAGCCCTGGGCAGGGGGCACAGAACCCAGGGCAGGGGGCACAGAACCCTGGGGGCACAGAACCCTGGGCACAGGGCACAGAGCCAAGGGCAGGGGGCACAGAACCCAGGGCAGGGGGCACAGAGCCCTGGGCAGGGGGCACAGAGCCCTGGGCAGCTCCTCAGCCCAGGGACAGACCCACACAGTGCATGGTGTGCACAAGGTCTCTGACACAGAGGGCCATGTCTGTGTGTTCACACACACGGAAACAAAGCCCAGTCCTGTGGCCAGGAGTGTGCACAGTTTATTGCCAGCAAACGAGGTGGGAAAAGCACAGAGAGCAACACCAAGTGCCCACGGACTCTGCCTGCCTTGAGGAATCAGTTCCCGCTGTAAAATAACAGATTTTAGCACATTCTGGAGAATGACATCACCCAAAATTGGCTGCCAAAAATGTTACTTTCACATTTCTTCAACAGAAGATTTCCTTTCACCACTCTTGAATTCTTTTTTTCAGTTAGTCAATCGTTCAAAAAAAATGAAAGTTCTAAGTATTTCCAGGCCTATGGATGCGCTTTTAACACAAGCAAGTGACTGTGCCTTTTAAAAATGTTGTGTGCAAGGGGACCTTTTTCCTGGTTCTTTTTAGCAGATTTATATTTACAACTATGCCGAGCTAAAATAATACAAGTTACTGCAGTTCCCATCCGGAAGTAGCTTTGTTCACCCCTTGATTTAACTCTATGCCACTGAAGAACACTCCACTTTATGACAGGATGACTGTTCTTTAGTGAAATGTTGGGCTGGTTTAAAGGTAAACCGGCAGGAGAAACAAACCCAACACAAAAGAGATTATAAATCAGAGGTACAATTTAATAAAAATATTACAATGAAAGTAATAGCACAAAGAGAAATTGGGTTTAACCCCCAAACCCAGCAGTGGAATCCAGCCCCCTGGGGCACAAACACAGAGGGGTTTGGTGGCCCCTGTGCTGAGCCCCACGTGGTTCCCCCGAGTCCAAAGGAAAAGGAGGGGACAAACCTGTTGGTGCAGATGACGGCACAGTCTGGTGGAGAGTAATGGGCTCCTCCTGTCCAGGTTCTGCTCCTCCCCTGTATCCAGCAAATAGTCCAAGAGGTCCCAAACCCCAAGATCCAAAGCTGTGCATTCTAAACCCTCTGGGCCATTGCCCAGCAACTCTTCCCAATGGCCCATTGGCAGCAGCTGCCCAGGGCACAGCTGAGCCCTCAGCCTGGCAGCTGGCTGGGAAAGAAGCCTGGCAGAGGAGCTGGGAGAACTCCCCTCCAGGGACTCCTTGGCACCTCCACACCCACCTGAGGGCTCAGCTCTGCTCAGGGGCCAGCAACCAGTCCAAAATCCCCCTGACTCCCAGACTCATATCCCCCACTCTGGAACTCCCTGCCCTGGGGGACCCACTGGGGGCTCCCACCTGCACCTCAGGGGAGACAATCTTGGGGTTTGGGGACTGTGGCACCACTGGTTGGATCCAGAGGAGGAGCAGACCCTGGAGAGGAGGAGCCCACCACTCTCCACCAGACTGGGACATCATCTGCACCAACAGGTTTGTCCCCTCCTTTTCCTTTGGACTCGGGGGAACCACGTGGGGCTCAGCACAGGGGCCACCAAACCCCTCTGTGTTTGTGCCCCAGGGGGCTGGGTTATACTTGTGGGTTTTGTGGATTAAAACCAATTCCTATTTGTGCCATTGCATTTATTGTAATATTTTTATTAAATTGTAACTCTGACTTAAAATCTCTCTTTTGTGTTGAGTTCACTTCTCCTGCTGGTTTACCTTTAAAGCAGCACAACATTCAAATCCAGTGATCCCAGGATGGCTCTGGGAAGTGAATGAGACTCACATTGGCACAAAAGGAACTATTGTTTGTTTGAGTTCAGCAGCTCAGACCATCAGAGGAGCCAGGGAGATGAAGAGTGTTTATATAGTGAAAGGTATTTTTAAAATACAGAGGGAAAAATCCCAACAAACACGTGAGCCTCTTGCACAGAGAAAGGGAGATTTCATTCTGTTCTGTATGTGATATATTATTAAGTAGAATGACAGTTACTTCTGAAGTTGAAACCACATCCTTGCACTTCCAGTGGCTTTACTTGTAGGTTGAAATCCCCTTTCTTGAAAGAGCAAGGTGAGATGAAAGCCAAACTGCACAAAGCAGCGTTTGGAGGCATTAACTGGAGCAAACAGAGGGACTGTCCCCGCAGAGCCTGGGGGCTGCCACGAGACCCACAGTGCTCAGGTTACACCTAATCCCCAGCTGCAAGAGACAATGGCACCACAACCTCCACCAAGGCTCTCAGCTCTGACAGGTGCCCCACCATTGTGCTCAGGTTTAAATCACAGTGTGGCAGAGGGAACGTCCCACCTCCTGCCACCCCTCCCCTTGGAAACTCCCATTACAGCTCCAGTCAGAGCAGCTTTGCCCTCATTTTCTCCAAAAAGACCAAACATGACTTTCACTCCTTTGTCTGAGTGCTTTTTTCCCTTTGTCATCTTTCATCTCGCGGAGAGATGTGAATGCAGAAAGTGCAATTTATTTGTTGTGGATTATGAGCCTACTACTTCTCTCCCGACTGGTGAAAACAGGAGTGAATCCACTGAGAGCCATATAATTATACTGACAAAAATCAGAGACGCTTTCACCTTTTCTGGGCAGTTTCAGAAGTGCTAGTCCAGAAAAACTGCCCAGGTGCATCAGTCCAACATTAATATTTAACTGATTAAGGTGTGAGTTACTGATCTGTTGTTATGTCACGCATTATAAAGTTTCCTTTTCTACCAAAAATATTATTCTTTAGATTAAAATTTGTGTCTGTCCTTCAGAACATCTTCAACAAGGCCAAAATGGCAAAGTGCCTCTTACAATTCCAACTTCTACAGTAAGTGCAAACACTGTTTGAACCCTTCTCAAAATTTTTCTCTTTGTTAATGTAGAGGCATGCTCTACCCAGAAGAAATATTTATTATGGAGAATCCCCTCCTTAGAGTAGTCAGTCAAGATTTTCTGATCCAATAACAAACTCTTTTTGGCCAAATAAGCAATTTAGAACCTCACAATGCTCAGGGGAGGCTGATGATATCCAGGGGTTGGACTTGATGATCTCAGAGGTCTTTTCCAACCCAATCGATTCTATGATTCTATGACTGCCTAGTGAATGAATAATTTATAATAAATAAAAAGAGAATGGTTATGAGAGATACCAAGAGATGCAGTAAAACATGATGACACTTAAAAGAACAAAAAAACTTGACGCTGATCTGACTTGTTTCCATATGATAATACAAACCAGATATTTCTTTGGTGCCATTTGGTTTATAAACTCAGGTTTCCACAACACAAGCTGAAAACAGCAAGTAGATTAATCCTGCACAATTTCCAGTTTGTTTTCATCTCTACATCCTGTGGAGTCATTTTGCCATGACCTTTCTGGGCCATGATCATGGCTGTTCCTCCCAGTTTCTTGCTGCCTCTTGGTTTGTCTCCACCTCTGGGCAGATCCCAGGGGCTCCCCCTCTGCCCCAGCACTCAGTTCCCAGGGAACTCAGCCAGGATCCTAAACAAGGAGCTTGTACTTGCTAAGCCTCTAATACTCATTTTCATTAGTAATTTTCCTCCATCAATCTAAATTTAATCATAATTAATTCTTAGCTATGCACCTCTTTCCCCCTTGGATCTGAGGCTTCCCCTGGATCCGAATGGGATACCATTGGAGGGTCACATAAATTCCTACACACATTAACCTGCAACTGAAGCCAAGCACTCCCTATCCCAGCAGCCATTATCTGCTAGTCAGAACATGGAAATAGCTCCCAGTTATGCTGCAATTTCCTGCCATTCCATTGGGTTGGTGAGGGGAAATAATCCATCTCCTGCACTCCAGCTGGCAGCCAGAGTGGCACCCTCAAAGTGGGTACCCTGTGAGCACAGCCTTACCCAAAGCCTTACCCAAAGCCTGAAGGACAACGGCCTGCTTGGGACAGCCTTGGCACAGCAGATTTTGAAGAGGTGCAGATGAGACAAATTGGTCTGAGAATACCAAAATGAGGCAAGAACAGAGAAGGGAAATCAGTGCAGTGGCAGTTTGCCACTGGCAGGTGTGAGCTCTGTATGGAAATGATCTCGGAGGTCTCTTCCAACCCAACTGATTCTATGATTTATGATTCTATAGTGCTGTCAGTGCAGCACATCCAGTCCCCACAGCTCTGCCAAGGAGAACTTGCCATCTACAGCTCTACTGAGCAGCAGAATTAAACTTTTTCTTACCAAAACTCAAAACAAGAATTCAAAATTTCAAATTTTCACAGATGGATATTGATTCCCACAAAAATGGAAAACCACTGCCATGTGAACAGCCCTAATTGCCCAAGTGCAACTGCCACCACCTGCAAGAGGGAAGCCTGGGAACATTATGGAAACAACTAGAGTGGTCATGGACTTTTCATCCCTTTTTTGTCTCCACATTCTTTTAAAGCTTGTGGATTGATTGAAACCTGTCTCCTCCTGTAATATCCTCATGTTTCTGCAAAACAGCAGATCTGTACTGGAAAAAAAGTCTTCACCTAAGTGTTTCCAACTGTCATGGGTTCCCCTGGGTGGGCCTAACTTTGGGTTTTTGAAGTTCAGCCTAGGCCTGGAGCTGTCAGCTGACTCGAGCTGGGCTGAGCTGACAGCTGAACTTCTCCTGGCCAATAGTGGTTTATTCCATACCATATCACACATCATTTCCCAGGGCAGTAGAATCAGTGTGGGAGTGGCTTGGGCAGTCACCCCACAGCATTCTGGCCGAGAGGACACACATGGGGCAGTCCCAGGAGAGATGGGCAGGACCAGGCCCAGCACTGGCCCAGCAGTTGTTTTGGGAAGTAAAATGTTTGTTGTGGGTTCTCCTCTCTCTGCTCGGGTCTGGCTCTCTGGGGACTGAGTCCTTTAAGATAATTTGGGGTTAAAATAGTGAGATTTGTGTGTGTGCTGAGAAGTGAGAAATTGTTCCTTGCTGTTTCTAACTTGTGTGAGTGTATATTTGTACTTTCTTCCAATTGTCTCTTTCCTTCTGTAAAAATCTAGGTAGTTTTATCATAAACGTGGCTTGAAGTTTTTTCCCTTCCCCTCTCTTTCCCTCCTTTTCCTCAGTGTTGGGAGGGAGGCTCTGACCATGTACTTGGAGGGTTGGCAGTTTGCCAGCTCAAACCAAGACACCAACCCCCTTTCCCAGAGAGTTTTCAGGGCTGACAGAGACTACCAAGCCTGCTTACTTCATTCGGCAGGTAATCAGCAGAACTCAAAGCAAAGGACAGGATTTTGACTCCCAGCCACGCTGGATTTCAGGCCAGTTACAAAGATAAGTGGACAACTTGAAGTCATCAACATGTTATATGTTTCACTGGAAAATATTCATCTTCTTTCTGGATCCACACTGACTGTAGAAAACACCCTACACAGGAAGATGAATTTCATTCTACTGAATTATTTTGATATCAGCAGCTTAGGATTCATGGGAGCCCTAAGTACAAGCCAATATTTAATTGTTGTAGTTTTCAATAATTATAATAAAGAGACAAGACCCTGATCCAAGTTATTTACAGTCTGAACAAGACTGAAAATAGCAAGGAAACACTAGACAAGTATTGATGACTACAAACAGAATTAACCTCAGGAAACCAGGGGCTGTTGCAGGAGATTTTCATGCATGTAGAAACACAAAGTTCAGCTTAGTTTGGGGTGCTCTCCAAAATGTGAAGGAGGCAAAAGTGAGAACACAAAGGTACTTTGTCTGGAAATCCTTTGAACACATGACAAGGTCACATCTTGACTCTAAAAGAGGGACAAAAATTTCAGGAGGAGACATAGAAATAAAGACACCAGAAGGCAAAAGAAATCAGGAGGCACCAATATGGGGAAATAAGTGGGCAAAGGAGAAAAGGAAAGTTAAGGAGTGAACTGGAAGTGGTGCAAGGATTGCTGGGCTTGAGATGGGCAACACTGACAGAGCTCCAGCTGTTTTGCTGAGGAGAGAACAGAAGTGATGGGTACAGCCCAGTGTGGGATAATTCTGAAGTCAGAGAACATGTGCTTTGAGTTTAATCCAACAGCGGAGTTCTGGCAGACATGCTGCACTTAGAGAGGCAAATACATCAACTTCAGTTTTTGAGCAGCTGTGCTGCCCTGTAATTCCCCATCCCCTGAAGTGTTGTGCACTTGTACCCCTTTCTCTCACCTCCAGAAAGCACATCCCTCAGACCAGACCAGCCTTTCTATCCAAAGCCAACTAACAGCTCCTGCCCGCTGGAATTTTCTTCGAGATATACTGTTATTTTCCACTTGTTCTGCCCATTTTCTTCTTAATCAAACACACATTGAAGTGTCTTCCTGGGAAGGCTGAGCCATAGGAGCAGGAACGAAGACCCCCTGGTTCAGCTGACAAGATTCTCCCCGGGAATTCCAAACTCTCTCCAAACCCTAATTCAAGCTTCTTCTCCCAGACCCACCAGCTCTGCTCCAATACCACCAAGACTTTCAGCAATAACTTCACCCAGTGCATCAGAGCTCACTGAAACAGCAGCAACACAAACCCACCACCAACTGCCCTTTTCTCCCAGCCCTGCTGAGGGTTCTCCTGACCCACCTCAGGTGGTGCTCAGCAGCTCTCCCCAGCAATGCCAGGCTGCCAGGTCTCCTTCAGAGGCCAGCAGGAGGCAACACCTGTACCTTTCCCCACAAACCCAGCCAGGCTTTTGCCCCAGCTCAGCTCATTGACACCAGGGGTTGGTTATACATGCCCTCCTAACTATGGTCCACACTTTCTTAAGCCACAAACCTTTCAGTGTGGGAGCACAGCACCAGGGCCCCAGGGGGAAAGGGATGGTGGCAGTCAAGGCTGACACAGTCCCTTTGAAGCCAAAGGGGAGAAAAGGATAGAATCATAGAATCACAGAATCAGCTGGGTTGGAAGAGACCTCTGAGAGCATCAAGTCCAACCCTTGATCCAACCCCACTGTGATCACCAGATCATGGCACTCAGTGCCACATCCAGTCCCATCTTAAACACCTGAAGGGATGAGGAATCCACTCCCTCTCTGGGCAGCCCATTCCAATGCCTGAGCACCCTCTCTGCAAAGAATTTCTTTCTGATATCCAACCTAAACCTCCCCTGGCAGAGCTCAAGTTGTGCCGTCTTGTTCTGCTTCTGGTTGCCTAAGAGAAGGACCAACCCCCACCTGGTTATAGCATCATTACAGCGAGTTGTAGAGAGTAGGATGGTGCAACTGTGCAAAAAGTAGAAAGCACTAATTTTAGACCTGGGTTTTTTTCTGCCCCTTCAAGCTGAGGGACAGCAGGAGCTGCACAGAGGGGAAGGGTGCAGAAAGGAGGGGGACCCTTTGTTTTAAGGCCACTAGGGGAAGGAGAGGCAGCAAATACAGATGAGGGTGAACACTGCTCCCCTCGTGTCCCTTGTTCTAGGGCCTCTCTCTGCTCACTTTCAGCACTGCCATGGCTTGGGAGGAACATCCCACAGGGAATGGAAGGGGAAATAATGCAGAGCCTGGGCTGCCCACCCTCACACACAAAGGAGGTGAGAGGCACCACTGCCTGCTCCCTGCTCCTCAGGTGCCACCTCCAGGTGCCACCAGCTACCACCTTGCTGTGACAGAGCTCTGTGTCAGCATGGACTGAGTGCTGCTGCTGGAGGCACTTCCCAGCACCAGCCTCTCATACAAAGGCATTTATTCTCTGTATCACCCAGTGTGGATGCACTGCAGGCTCATGTAAATCTCACCTGCCCAAAGCTGTTACCTGCAGGTCTGGTTATTTGTGGGTTGGTTTGGTTTTGTAGCTGGTGAACCCACACAAACGCCCTGGGCAGGCCTGGGCTCAGCAGCTCAGCACCCCTGAGCTCCTCCTCAGCCCAAAGCAGGTGTCCCCAGCACGGTCCACACCTCTTCACTGCCCAGGCTGCCTTGGGAGCACAGAGCCCTCCCACTTGAGGCCCATTTGGGCATGTCCCCCCGTCCTGCCCACCTGCAGCACATGCAGGGAACCCACATGGCACAGCATGAGACACTGTGTGGCTCCACAAAGGTGCTCCTGGAGCTGCTCCACTGAGACACACATTTCACTCTTGTTTGCTCAGAACCTTTGCCACCAAGAAAACCCAGCTCCCCCTGAGCTCCAATTAGCTATTCAGGCGTTTTTTGGCTCCTCTCAAGCTTTATAATTTGTTTCCCTGGGTCAGATTGAGCACTGGTTGGCTGTGTCCTGAACTAGACTGTGACCCCTGATTCACTCTTCCACCAATTCTCTTCATATCTCTTAAATAGCCAGGCTGCTGCATGGTAATTAATGTTATTGTGAACTTAGACACTGGAAGTCCTAAAATGATTAGATATCTGGAGGGCTGAATGAACCAGTATCTGCCAGTGTAATGGTATGTAGTGATGTGAGCACAGAACTTCATTCAAACTGGGAACTGCTGACTTCAAAACCTGGGTCTGCCTTGCTATTCCATCTCTGCCTTTCCCTTTGCCCTTCTCCTTTCCCTGAAGGAGACTCTCTCTTTTCATTTACCTACCTGCCAAGTTAGGGAAGAGATCTGGAATGTCACATAAGTGCTAAGACTGTAATTAGCCAGAAAAACACTCCCTGTTCATCTCAACAACAGATGCCTATCACTTTAAAGAGAGCAGTCAAAATTGTAAAACTTATATTCTGGGCAGAATATTTTTAAAACAGGAAGTATTCAAGATGGAATTGTCTTGACAGCGCATGCAGTAGACAGACTCAGGGCAGCTCACTTTGTTTTAAAAATCTAAATGGAAAGGTTCTGGGACTTGCTTTTGTATTTTTCTGTCAGAAATAAAGAATGTGTTAAAAACAAAGATATAACAAAGAGGGGTTTTTAATGCTGGTAGATTAAGGTATCATTTGTAATGCCCACAAGGGGGAAACTTGTGATTTAGTGCTTTTGGATGCAAAGTGTCATGGGGCATTAGGAAGAATCCAGCAAAGCCGCCTGGCCCCAGGCTTTGGGAAGTTCCCTGTTCCACAGCACAGTGAGGCTCCAGACCTGCTCTGCCCTGTAGGAGGATCTTGGGAATAGACCCCACAGGAATGTGGCCCACAGAAAGGTGGATACTGTCTTGATCAGCTGATCTCCAGTTATTGTACAGTAAAACATTAATTAATGCAGAAGAGGAGAAAGGCAAAGATCACTGAGATCATTGCCAAAAGCAAATCAGGATGAATGTTTTCTGTAAAATAAACAAGCAGGTCACATATGGTGAAGCAGAGACCTGAAGCTCTCATAGGAATTCCAAGGGAAATTCCAGCAAGCTTCTGAGGAAACAGAAAATAGCCCATCATGTTTCCATGGGAAAAGTGAAAATCTCATCCTCAGGATTCCTGTTCTCTGTGCTATGGGACTGGGCATGCAGGATGGAAGACAATAAATGTCCCACAGCAGGAAAAAGAAATAGTCTATAGCATCCTATTCCAAGAGAAAGATACTTCAGATTCGCCTGCTGGAGGGCAGGAGGGCTCTGCAGAGGGACCTTAACAGGCTGGAGGGATGGGCTGATTGCAATGGGATGGAGTTCAATAAGGTCAAGTGCAGGTCCTGCCCTTTGGCCACACCAACCCCTGCAGCAGCACAGGCTGGGCACAGAGTGGCTGGAGAGGGACAGGGGGAGGGGACCTGGGGGGACTGAGGGACAGGGAGCTCAACAGGAGCCAACAGTGTGCCCAGGTAACCAAGAAGACCAATGGCATCCTGGCCTGGCTCAAAAATAGCATGGCCAGCAGGCCCAGGGCAGTGACCCTTCCCCTGGACTCTGCCTTGGGGAGGCCACACCTGGAGTGTTGTGTTGAGTTCTGGGCCCCTCAGTTGAGGAAAGAGATTGAGGGGCTGGAGCGGGGCCAGAGAAGAGCAACGAGGCTGGAGAAGGGAGTGGAGCACAAGTGGTGTGGGGAGAGGCTGAGGGAGCTGGGGGTGTTTGTGCTGGAGAAGAGGAGGCTGAGAGGTGACCTCAGCACTGTCTGGAACTGCCTGAAGGGAAGTTGTGGCCAGGTGGGGGTTGGTCTCTTCTCCCAGGCACTCAGCAAGAGGACAAGGGGGCACGGGGGGCTCAAGCTCTGCCAGGGGAAATTGAAGTTGGAGAGCAGAAAACAATTCTTTGCAGAGAGAGTGCTCAGGCATTGGAATGGGCTGCCCAGAGAGGGGGTGGATTCCCCATCCCTGGAGGTTTTTCAGCTGAGCTTGGCCGTGGCACTGAGTGCCATGATCTGGTAAAGGGACTGGAGTTGGCCCAAGGGTTGGACTTGATGATCTCAGAGGTCTTTTCCAACCCAATCCATTCTATGATTCTGTGATTCTATGGTTCTGTTATTTCAGGCTTATTTAAGTCTTACTTAAAATATAAAGAGCATCTGGGTATTTGATGATTATATATGCTTGGGCCAGGCTAAAACACTGCTTTTCTTGTACTTCAGAATTTCAATGTCAAGCAAACAACTAAAGAGCCCTTGCATATGCCCCTGGTGTCAGACTTTCTCTCAAAGCTTAACAAGAATAGAGTTGGGTCTCACCCACCGTTTTCCAGGAGATTAGATCCCTAAATCCCAGTTTCACATCTTGTAGAGTTACTGATATAATATAAACCCAGAATTTTCCATCCATAAAGACATCAACACCCAATTCTACCAAAACATCAACCTCCTGAGTCGAGGAGTGTCAAATGATGCACTAACATAGTTTTATGATACATGAAAGAAAATGGCAAAATGTTTAAGGTCATAATAGGAATATGATATGACTGGAAAACCATGATTAATTGAAAAATTGTTGACTAATTTTTAATCTTTTCACGCACATTATAGAAAGAGCTGTCTGCAAAGTCAGGATGAATTTGCACCATAAGAACCTGTGTTGCTATTTTATGTTGCTGCTGAACAGCAGATGAACAAGTCTGCAGAAGCAAAGCTTTTAAGGCAATTGGCCTCTCAGCCACCCTCTGGCTATCTGGCAGTGACTTTTGAGTACTGAAACTCAGAAATTACCATGTTAACTATATTCAAACGAAAAGGAATATTTGTGATGTAGGCAAATAAAGAAGAATATTTTAAATTTCATCACATGACTACCTACATCAAGAGTATGTAAGAGTAGAGAGAGTAATTTAAATGTGCAATTTTTAGAAAATATTCAACAGTTCTAAGGTTTCATCTTTAAACAGGTGTCCCAGTTCAGCAGGTGGGACCAGTTTATCCCTGTGTGGGGGTGACCAAAGCTGGGCATTCTAAACCCTCTGGGCCATTGCCCAGCAACTCTTCCCAATGGCCCATTGGCAGCAGCTGCCCAGGGCACAGCTGAGCCCTCAGCCTGGCAGCTGGCTGGGAAAGAAGCCTGGCAGAGGAGCTGGGAGAACTCCCCTGCAGGGACTCCTTGGCACCTCCACACCCACCTGAGGGCTCAGCTCTGCTCAGGGGCCAGCAACCATTCCAAAATCCCCCCTGACTCCCAGACTCACATCCCCCACTCTGCAACTCCCTGCCCTGGGGGACCCACTGGGGGCTCCCACCCAAACCTGAGGGGAGAGAATCTTGGGGTTTGGGGACTTGGGGAACCACTTGGGGGATCCAGAGTAGGACGAGACCCTGGACAGGAGGAGCCCACCACTCTCCACCAGACTGGGACATCATCTGCACCAACAGGTTTGTCCCTTCCTTTTCCTTTGGACTCGGGGGAACCCCGTGGGGCTCAGCACAGGGGCCACCAAACCCCACTGTGTTTGTGCCCCAGGGGGCTGGGTTACACTGCTGGGTTTGGGGGTTAAACCCAATTTCTCTTTGTGCCATTGCATTTCTTGTAATATTTTTATTAAATTGTAACTCTGACTGATAATCTCTTTTGTGTTGGGTTTGTTTCTCCTGCTGGTTTACATTTAAACCAGCACAACAGGTAATAACATCTACTGGTTTGCAAAGCACAGCGAATGTGGTGCAATTCCTGACACACTTCAGACAGAAACAGTTACAGAAGGTCTGGAAGAAACCAGCGAATTACAGAACTGGCCATTTGCCAGATCTTCATGGTTCAAGCTCCAGGTGAAATGAGCACGTGAATATGTGTCAATATAAATTTTCTGGTGCTGGAGATGAAACACTGCAGTGATCACAGAAGGCTCTCTGGTGAACGAGCCCCTGCTGAACAACTGCACTGTTGGCTCTCTCTGTCCTGTTTGCTGACAGCCTTGGCAGAGGAAGCGAGGACTCGCTGATAAGAAGGGACTCTTATCTCCAGAGGTGGTCCTCGGGTCAGAGTTGAGGAATGTTGGCTGATGACTCCAGGAGCATGTGCTGCTGCTGCACAGGGTGTTTATCCACCCCTTCCGTGGGCACCTCCTGCTCCAGGACACAGCGAGGACCAGGGAAAAGCTCCTGTGCTGGTTTAAAGGTAAACCAGCAGGAGAAATGAGCCCAACACAAAAGAGATNAGCCCCCAGTGGGTCCCCCAGGGCAGGGAGTTCCAGAGTGGGGGATGTGAGTCTGGGAGTCAGGGGGGATTTTGGACTGGTTGCTGGCCCCTGAGCAGAGCTGAGCCCTCAGGTGGGTGTGGAGGTGCCAAGGAGTCCCTGGAGGGGAGTTCTCCCAGCTCCTCTGCCAGGCTTCTTTCCCAGCCAGCTGCCAGGCTGAGGGCTCAGCTGTGCCCTGGGCAGCTGCTGCCAATGGGCCATTGGGAAGAGTTGCTGGGCAATGGCCCAGAGGGTTTAGAATGCCCAGCTTTGGTCACACCCACACAGGGATAAACTGGTCCCACCTGCTGAACTGGGACAGCTCCACACAGAGACCCAAATACCTCAGCAATCACAGCAACATCGAGAACTACATTACTAAGAAATAGAACATTTTAAACCCCAGGAGATGAATTAGAATGGAAATAAACCCTTAGAAAATTGTAATTACCAGATATTGGGAAAGAAGTTTTTCTTCAGGGGAGTTTTTTTGAAACCAAAAACTGTCATATTTTCTGTGCCTTCCTCCTGGTTTGGGGGGCAGAGTGCCAGCCCAGATGAACAGAGGCAACTAATATGCCATTGGAAAACTCACCTCTAAAAACATCATAGAGATCATTCTGAAGTTTCTGTCAACATTTTTGAGCAACAGCAAAGAAATCAAGGAGAAAATGAAAGGAAAAAAATGCTCAGGAGTTGCAAACCCCATTTAATCCAGAGAGAGGGAGTAAGTAAACCTGAATTACTTGAATTACTTTTAAGCAATGGCTTAATCTGAGTGCCATGGAAGTGGCAGGAACTGGAGGGGTCAGAAGCAGAACCCAAACAGAGGAGTGTCCCCCTCAGCAGGGACCGTGCTGGGATTGCCCAGGGAGCCCTTGGGACATCCCCTGGAAGTGTCCTCAGAGCCAGAGACTGATTCTCACGTCTGATGGGAGGTCACTGAGACAAAACACACTTAACTGTGAAATTTGTATGTCTTTTGTTGTAAGTCATCTGTAGAAAATCCAAACTGAAATCTTCATGGGTTTGAAGTTCTTGGCAATATTTGCTTCTCTCTGTTTCTCCTTCACTGAGCACAAACCAACATCTCACTGGGTCAGTTAAGGTTAGGCTTATCTGAGCCGTCTCTGAACTGCTAATTCTTCTCTCTCCCAAAAGGGAGGTCTGAAGCTGTTGAAACTGGCCTCTCTTTTCACAAAACAGGATGTGAAATGAGGGCTGATAGCCCTGGAAGTAAAAAAAAAAAGTTTGCTTTTGTAATGGTGTTAACAGCCTAAATGTCACAAGAGATTTTAATATATCAAAATGTCCTGGAATATTAAAGGATAGTACAATTCAGGGACAAAGAAAATTCAGGAATTTTGGTGTCAAATGTTGTACTTTTATACAACTCACACATGTATATACATACACAAATAGCTGTTTGTGTGTGTATCAGGGATCACTTCCATCCACATGCATATACAGTTTGTGATCAAATTGTGTAAATCACTTCATGAGCTCTGTGGATATTGAGTTTTGCAGCTGTTGGTGTCTGCCCAGCCCCAGCTTTCCTTCAGAGGGACACTCTGGTGTCCCTGGCAGGGAATGCCCATTGTCTTCATCAAAATCAGGCACCACAGATAACACAGGAAAATTGGTTTGGACATGGAATATGAACTGATGATTAATGTTTTCCCTGTGCATTGTCAAATGATTACTTCACCTCCCACTTCAGTCAGTTCTCAAAAACCATCTGGCCTACAGTTCTTTCCTTGTTTTTTGGGTTTTTTTCCCCATGTTGCCTAATTTTTGTTAGTCATGAACAAAAGCTGAGACCAACGATGATGAGGCTGCACCAGGTGCCTGATTTACATCCTGCAAGACATTAACTTGCAAAACAGTCAAATATTATTTTGGCTGAATGTTTTTTTTCCAGAGCAGGACTGGGATATCCTTCCCACCCACATGTATTGCCTTCCACTCTATTACACAGAGGGCCATGAAATGAAAGAGAATGATGCTTAATAAACAAATAGGTAATTGCGTTCTCCAAAAAATGTAAATCTCACTCTTTCACTTGTACCCTCATGTATCAAAGTCAGGTGAGGAATTCCCTAACTCTGTACATAACATTTAGAGCTGCTCTTTGACATAATCAGAAGTCTTGTACAATGACAGGCACAATGATTCTGGAATATACTTCTGGAAAAGCTGGTAGCCCATGGCTTGGACAAGTGTACCCTCTCCTGGGTCAGGAGTGGCTGGAGGGCCGGGCCCAGAGAGTGCTGGTGAATGGAGCTGTGTCCAGCTGGTCACCAGTGGTGTTCCCCAGGGGTCTGTGTTGGGGCCAGTCCTGTTTAACATCTTTATTGATGATTTAGATGAGGGGATTGAGTCCATCAGCAGCAAATTTGCTGATGACACCAAGTTGGGAGGGAGTGTCGATCTGCTGGAGGGCAGGAGGGCTCTGCAGAGGGACCTGGATAGACTGGAGGGATGGGCTGATTGCAATGGGATGGAGTTCACCAAGGCCAAGTGCAGGTCCTGCCCTTTGGCCACAACAACCCCTGCAGCAGCACAGGGTGGGCACAGAGTGGCTGGAGAGCAGCCAGAAGGAAAGGGACCTGGGGGTTGGATTGACAGGAAGCTCAACAGGAGCCAAGAGTGAACCCAGGTGGGCAAGAAGGCCAAGGGCATCCTGGCCTGGATCCAAACTAGCATGGCCAGCAGGCCCAGGGCAGTGACCCTTCCCCTGGA
>VWZD01006502.1:99802-112302 GCA_013396695.1 Sakesphorus luctuosus
TGTGGCACTTCCAGACAGTGCTGAGGTCACCTCTGAGCCTCCTCTTCTCCAGCACAAACACCCCCAGCTCCCTCAGCCTCTCCCCACAGCACTTGTGCTCCACTCCCTTCTCCAGCCTCGTTGCTCTTCTCTGGCCCCGCTCCAGCCCCTCAATCTCTTGCCTCAACTCAGGGGCCCAGAACTCAACACAACACTCCAGGTGTGGCCTCCCCAGTGCTGAGTCCAGGGGAAGGGTCACTGCTCTGGCCCTGCTGCCACACCATTGCTGAGCCAGGCCAGGATGCCATTGGCCTTCTTGCCCACCTGGGCACACACTGCTGCCTCATCTTCAGCCTCCTGTCACTCAGTCCCCCCAGGTCCCTTTCCCCCTGTCCCTCTCCAGTCACTCTGTGCCCACCCTGTGCTGCTGCAGGGGTTGGTGTGGCCAAAGGGCAGGACCTGCACTTGGCCTTGGGGAACTTGTTTCCAAATAAAGGCTCTTGGCTTTTCCCTTTCTGAGATGTTGGAGATTTGTGTGTTTGTGTTGCACATTTTCCTTACATTCTCAGGGAATACTTCTGCTCTGGGGCTGCACAGGAGCTGAGAAACCCTTTCTGTTATTTCACAACAAAGTGGCTCAGTTATGGCCAAGCCAATAGTTTTCAGTTTCAAACTGTCAGAGCACATACGCTCTTTCTACAGCATTATTTTTATGTCTATCTTGAAAATAAATGTCTCTTTTGTTCTAAAACATTAATTAAACTCTTTGCACTGTTAAACACGTTTACAGAAGGCAACTTTTAAAGGACTGTGCAGTGACAGTATCATGTTTCACTGTGAAATTTGGGACTGTGGAATCATGACAGACACTGTTACATAGTAAGTTTGACCCTCAACGGCAATCCAGAACAGATCAAATGGATCTTTCCTGTATCTCTCTGCACCTTCTTTCCCCTCTGTCCTTAATTCTCAGGTTTATAATTACCTGCTCACCCATAAAACCAAACTATCCACTCTCTCACAGACGTTACTGCCATCCCACCATGAGCAGAGAGACAACCATTTCAGGACTTGCCAAACACTGTGTAAAATGAGAAAATAGTCCAAACTCTGAGAAACTGGTTCCTAAGCAAAGAATAAATGACTAAAAATAAAATACATGGAGCAAAAAGTATTATTATAAAAATCACAGATTCACAGCACCAGTTTGTGATCAAAGGTCTCTATGTCACTATCAGAGAAAAGCTCTGCTCTGTTGCTGAGGGACATTCCAGCTCCTCTATTGTTCTCAAATGCAGCTCAGGTCAAAGAAGTAGCACAGCAAATCAATTAATGTCCTACCTGCCTCCTTCACTAATTAGAGACTCAGCCTCTCTCTTCTCTCTGCTCTTGATATTTGAAACTTCTCAGAAGGTGAAGATTAAAGTAGCAGCTCTCAAACTTTTCCAGAGGGTTCCCTTTTTAAGCCTTACCTTCCCTGACAAGTATGGATTCACTTGAGGTGAAAGAGCATTAGGAATTTTTCCCATCTCTGCTCCTTTTATTTATTTTTATTCACCCCTATAAACACAATCTGTAAAATACTTCCACAAAGGAAACTCATTGTTATCTTTCCCTTAATTCTGGTTCCAAAAATACTTATATAATCCAGAATATTAAACCTATTAACATTAAATATAATTATCAATGTTCCTCCATGTTCCAGGAAATGGCCGCAGTAAAAAGTCTCATCAACATCTCTGGTTTCATAATCATGTTTGAGATATAAACCAGTATTGCCTTTCTTTTTTCATGGGAAAAAATCTCCAGTACATGTGTGTGAATCCACACTGGACCACTTAGATATGTTTTCTACTCTCCCTCTTGCTCATTCCACTCTGAGCAGTGAGGACTGTGATGTTCTGTCACTGTTATTTGGCTTCCTGTATGTTCCCTATACCAAGACTGTGGTCTAGACCCTGAGATTGGTTCAGATGGTTCAAACTTGGCTGTAATAATGCCAAGGTCGTGGGTTCAATCCCCTGTGTGGGCCACCGACTGAAGAGTTGGACTCGATGCTCCTTGTGGGTCCCTTCCAGCTCAGAATAGTCTGGGATTCTGTGATTCTCTGTGTCTTTCCTTTCACTCTCCTTTGTTTCAGGTGTGTGGATCATCCCCAGCTCCAGCCAAGTAATGAAACATCTCAGCACCATCAGCAAATTTTAGGCAGAGTGTGCCCTCAGAATGTTCAGTCTCTGCTCTGCCTGTTCAAGGCAGCTGAGGAAGGAAGGTGACAACCAGAAGTGGTCAGGTGTGGACATCAAACACTACAAATAACATGATCTATTTTGAGATACACCCACAGAATGATCCTTCATTTTTTTTCTCTCATGTCCATAGTTCCAATCAATAAAATAAACTACACAAATAAATCATAGAATCAATTGCGTTGGAAAAGCCCTCCCAGATCATCAAGTCCAACCCTTGGGCCAACTCCAGTCCCTTTACCACATCATGGCACTCAGTGCCACGGCCAAGCTCAGCTGAAAAACCTCCAGGGATGGGGAATCCACCCCCTCTCTGGGCAGCCCATTCCAATCACTGAGCACTCTCTCTGCAAAGAATTTCTACCTGATCTCCAACTTCAATTTCCCCTGGCAGAGCTTGAGCCCCCCGTGCCCCCTTGTCCTATTGCTGAGTGCCTGGGAGAAGAGACCAACCCCCACCTGGCCACAACTTCCCTTCAGGCACTTCCAGACAGTGCTGAGGTCACCTCTCAGCCTCCTCTTCTCCAGCACAAACACCCCCAGCTCCCTCAGCCTCTCCCCACACCACTTGTGCTCCACTCCCTTCTCCAGCCTCGTTGCTCTTCTCTGGCCCCGCTCCAGCCCCTCAATCTCTTGCCTCAACTCAGGGGCCCAGAACTCAACACAACACTCCAGGTGTGGCCTCCCCAAGGCAGAGTCCAGGGGAAGGGTCACTGCCCTGAGCCTGCTGGCCACGCTACTTTAGATCCAGGCCAGGATCCCATTGGCCTTCTTGGCCACCTGGGCACACTGTTGGCTCCTGTTGAGCTTCCTGTCACTCAGTCCCCCCAGGTCCCTTTCCCCCTGTCCCTCTCCAGCCACTCTGTGCCCAGCCTGGAGCGCAGCAGGGGTTGGTGTGGCCAAAGGGCAGGAGCCGGCACTTGGACCTGCTGGTCCTGAGCAGGCTCTGCTGCTGAGAGCCCTCTTACAGCTTGTGCATAGTGCAGGCAAACTGACACTTTGCTGAACAGTTCAGGCAAGTACAGCATGATAATTTCTTAACTGATATTTAAGCAAAAATAAAAAATAGAAGAAAAACAACAGCACTGATTCTTATCCATGAACTAATAGTTTTGAAAAAAAATTCTGCTTTGGCCCAGAATGTAAAGAATGTACCTGAAATGGCTTGGAGCTTCATAAGAGAGGAAGAGGTTGTTAATCCAAGGGCCAAAGCAGAGAAAGAAAGGAAACTGTTCTCCTTAAAAGCCCATGAACACTCTTTGCACAGTTTGGACTCTGTCCCTGCCTGGAGACAACAGGGATGTTTATGCACCTGATTTAGAGGCTCCACTCCCCATCCTGTGTCAACACAGTCAGCATTGTGAAGCAAACCCCTATTTATTATTAGAGAGACATTCTAGGGAGAAAAATGGTCAAGAAGGGAGTATGGCAAGGGAGTGTTGTGTGACCCTCTAGCTCCTCTCCTATGATATATTCTTGGTTAACTCTAGCGTTCTTCTTCACACGAAACAACAACACAGTTCCTCAAAATGTCCTATGATAAAAGAAAGTAGAAGAAAACATAACATGATTTGCTAAAATCTAAAAGTACCACACATGGGGTGTCACCACATGACCAAATTACTCCTTATCTCTTTCCAGGCTACAATGTGGAAGGATGGGCACATGTCCATTATGCCAAGACAATCATCAGTCAGTACCAGCTGATTTCATAAACTCCATGAAAAGGTTACTTGCCTGTTCTTAAAACCAAAACACAGTAACCCTTTTTTAAAAATATGTTGCCAACATCAGAGCTCAGGGATCTAATCCAATCCAATTATCGAATTTGCAGGTTTTTGTTTCCATTACACAACTTCTATGTGTGTAATAGAAGAATTTGCTCTGTGTTGATTCAGCTTTCTTGGACAAGCCCAGAATCTGCATATTCACACACAGTTAAATGCAACACAGGGCTGAACCCTGCCCATGTGTGTCACACACCAGGGAGGGCTCCTGGGCATGTGGGCACTGCCCTGCAGCAATGCAGGGCATGACTAAACCTGTTAAATACCTGTGTGTACAAACGTGAGACAACACAGCAGGAGTGCTTTGGCAGGAATTCTCGCTTTGGAAGGGTTAATCCAGTGCTTCGATGTTCTTTAAACACAGCGTTTCTGAACCGTGTCACACACACAGAGGCTCTCTCTGTGCACTCTCTGTGCTGGAGCCAGAGGGAGTCATGGCTCCTTCCCAGCCCAAGCCATACACACAGAAACCAAGCTAAGATATATAGTTTACATACTGCAAACCTAATCATTCCCAGCATCGCTGGCATTGCACCGCAGGATTTTCCTTCAGACTCAGCTGAAGGAAAAAATCCAGAGCTGGTTTTCCATGTCTTGGTAGCAGCTGACCCTCGAACCATTTGCAGACATAAGTCAGTGTTTTCTTAACCTGCCCATGCCCCGCTGTGCGTGTGCTCATGGTGCAGCTGCGCGGGGGCAGCGCCCGCGGGGAGGGACACGCAACTCCCGCAGCTCCCCGAGGATGCTGCATCTGCCACTGCTGCAGCTCAGGGTTGCTGGGACGTGTGGTGCCCAGCTGTCCTGGGTCAGCAGCCAGGACCAGTTTATCACGGTGTGGGTGTGTCCAAAGCTGTATATTCTAAACCCTCTATGCCATTTAGTAACCAAAGTGGGGTTGGATTAAGGGTTGAACTTGATAAACTCAGAGGTCTCTTCCAACCCAACTGATTCTATGATTTCCCAGGAACTGTTCCCAATGGCCCATTGGCAGCAGCTGCCCAGGGCACAGCTGAGCCCTCAGCCTGGCAGCTGGCTGGGAAAGAAGCCTGGCAGAGGAGCTGGGAGAACTCCCCTCCAGGGACTCCTTGGCACCTCCACACCCACCTGAGGGCTCAGCTCTGCTCAGGGGCCAGCAACCATTCCAAAATCCCCCCTGACTCCCAGACTCACATCCCCCACTCTGGAACTCCCTGCCCTGGGGGACCCACTGGGGGCTCCCACCCAAACCTCAGGGGACATTTGGCTTTGGGGACTTCTGGGAACCACTCATTGGATCCACAGGAGGATCAGACCCTGGACAGGAGGAGCCCACCACTCTCCACCAGACTGTGCCATCATCTGCACCAACAGGTTTGTCCCTTCCTTTTCCTTTGGACTCGGGGGAACCCCGTGGGGTTCAGCACAGGGGCCACCAAACCCCACTGTGTTTGTGCCCCAGGGCCTGGGTTCCACTGCTGGGTTTGGGGGTTAAACCCAATTTCTCTTTGTGCCATTGCATTTCTTGTAATATTGTTATTAAATTGTACCTCTGAGTTATAACCTCTTTTGTCTTGGGTTCATTTCTCCTGTTGGTTTACCTTTAAACCAGCACACCAGCCCTCAGTGTGCCCAGCACAGCCTTGAGATGGCAGAGCTGCCCTTCCTCTCCTCCCCATGCCCACCGTTCTGCCAGTTTATCACCAAGCTGAGTAGATCCATATACGAATATGAATAACGAGCAGACCACAGCAGGGCAGGGTTATTTCTAATGAGTGTCAGATGATCTACTTTATCTTTCTTTTTTACCAGTTTAGATGACTTTTTAAGTTTTTGTTCTGTTTTTGGTGGGGGTTTACTCATTCCTTCCTGATTTCAAATTATCATAGTAATTAAAAATTGAAAAAGTATATTAGACAGAGGTAATCTCCGCAAATGTATCTCAGCCTCAAATATCTTAGCAGATTCCAATCACCAGGCTGGTTGATTCTGAGTTTTATTTTAACTGGACCCTTACTCATGACAACATCTTGTTTAGGAAGAAATCCTCCCCTGTGAGGGTGGGCAGGCCCTGGCACAGGTTGGACAGGGAAGCTGTGGCTGCCCCATCCCTGGAAGTGTCCAAGGCCAGGTTGGACAGGGCTTGGAGCAACGTGGGCTAGTGGAAGATTTCCCTGCCCATGGCAGGGGGTGGCACTGGATGGGCTTTGAGGTCCCTTCTAGCCCAAACTTGGATGTGATTCAGTGATTCTATAAAAATTCTACAAACCTCTCACTTAATGGTCCAAAATTGTTTTAAGTGTACCAGCCCCAAGCTGGAGTAGCAGTGCTGAGATACCAGTGCAGAGTTCATCCATTAAACAGAGTTATGGAACAGTTCACAGGGGCTTCTATTACTCAATATTTAAGATGAGTAATATTTGATTCCATCATAAGGTAATAATCCTTGGTATCTTGAGGGAAATTCTGACATCATACTCAAAAAACTCCTGAAATACCCAAGTCTGTTCAGTTATCTTATTCTGTGAGCAGTTGTTAGACAGAAAGGTGAACTTTAATTCTAACTTTTCCTAAATCTCTCTTAGATGTCACCACTAATGGTACAAAATGTTTTAATAGAAAACAAGTAACTTGAGCAAAATGATTGTGTAATTAAGAAATATTCTGATTTTCCAAAAGCAGATGGAAAAAACTTATGCTGAAAGACATTTTTCAGGAAATGTTAGAAACATCTCTTCTATGGGTTGCATGTTGAGGGAAACAGAAAATGATCTAATGAGAAAGGACAGAATCCAATTATTCTAATATTTTATTTCTGTCAGAAGCCAATTTTAGACATTCCAGTGCAAGGCAGAACACCAATTCTGAACAATACAGAGACTCAATGGAAGAAGTTAAAAACCAGAGCAGGTGCTGGAAAATTGTATCTGCCCTTTTTTCTGTTTGTTGTCCAAAAATGCAAATTGCTTTTTACCAGAAACCTTCCAGCTACATTTTAGCTTAAGAAAATTTAGCTTCTATTCATGCAAGTGCTGAGAGAGAAAGCCATAAATGTCAGCACACACAGTCTGGATTTTATAATCACATGTCTCTCAACATCCTTCTATATAATGCATAGAACTAGGTAATTACAGCACAATTTTGAAAAATCTTATAATTAAATAAAATTAGGATAGAAAAAACAGAGAATAAGGAGATAGTTGGGGGCTGCCAAATACTGTAATTGGTCCCATTTTCTTAAGTAGCTGTGACATGTAGACACCAAAACTATAAGAAATCACCAATTTACACTCACATATAAGATGCTTTTTAAAAGTATCTCTGCTTTGTTAATGGCATAAATAGTTGGATTTACAATGTTTAGGAGCCTAATATCAAAATTAATATTGTGCAGTCATGAGCAAAATCCTTTCCTTGTTACAGACACCCTCACCCAGACCTCAAACTTAAACCAGCACAATTTTCTCCAGCCAGCATTGTGGAAAAGCAGTTTTCTCTCTAATTTTCCCTGCAGGATGGGTGTGTTTTTTGAGAAGGGGAGCAAGAGAGCCACTAATGCTGAGAGGGCTTTGACCTGAGCTTTCACCCCACAGCCATCCCAGTCAGCCCCACTCCCAGGATGGGATGCTCCCGGCAGGAGCTGTGCCTGAGAGCCACATCCCAGCCTGAGCACACCCTGGGACCTGCACAGACTCCAGCCAAGCTCACAACACCCCTGCATGGGCTGGGCAAGGAGCACCACCCAGTGCCAGCACTGCCATCCTCCCCCAAACACACCCCCTTCCTGCCCCTCGGCATTTCCAGCATGGAGGGTCCTCCAGCACAGCACAAGTCACTCTCCATAGCTCCCTGACAGGGGGTTGTACCCAGGGGGGGGGTGGTCTCTTCTCCCAGGCAACCAGCAGGAGAACAAGAGGGCACAGCTTGAGCTCTGCCAGAGGAGGTTCAGGTTGGAGATCAGAAAGAAATTCTTTGCAGAGAGAGTGCTCAGCCATTGGAATGGGCTGCCCAGAGAGGGGGTGGATTCCCCATCCCTGGAGGTGTTTAAGATGAGACTGGCCGTGGCACTGAGTGCCATGATCTGGTGATCACAGTGGGGTTGGATCAAGGGTTGGACTTGATGATCTTGGAGGGCTCTTCCAACCCAGCTGATTCTCTGATTCTGTGATTCTAAGAAGGCAGAGCACAGCATTCTCTGCTATTTCTGGGCCTCATTTAAAAGCCCCTCTCTTTTCATTATTCAGATGGTAAAGAGCTGAAAAACAAAACTGCAGAACTCTAACCCTTCAATAGCTTTCCAGAGGTCCTTGTCCCACATAAACCCTTCCCCAGATATTAACAGGCTGCTGCTCCCTGTTGCTTTGGTGTATTTTACATACTGAAGTGTTCATACAAGTCTCTGCTGTGGCTTTGTACCTAAATAAACAAGTGAAGGGAAACCCGGCCTATCAGAGGGCAAAGACTAGCATAAATCTTAGTGCATCACCAACTTCCTCTCCTTTTTTTCTGTAACTTTGAAACAAGTGGGGTTCCCACAATCCAGCACTCACCTAAAGCTGTTGCACTGTGTGCTTTGACATGCTCTAACATGGCACTGGAGGATCACTTCAGCTCAAGATTTCTGCCCCACACATTACCCAGAAATCTCAAAAGAAGGAAGAACATTCATTCTCCCATATATATTGTTGAAACTTTACTGTTGCTAGCAAGTTAAACATATTTTCCATTGTGAGTGCTTTATTTTGTTCCCAGACAGTCTTGGTTATCCCTGATACTTTGCATCCGTTTGGGAATTGCTTGCACAAGACTCCTCTGATGACAGTTCCCATTAGCACACATTCATTTACACAGACTTTTTTTTTCTTTTGGCATTTGTGAAATTCCTTTCTTCGAGTGGATATGAAAGATTATTCCTTGAATAGTCCCTTCCCCACAGGTAGATCAGTCTCATTCAGGGAAACTGTCACTCACCAGGAACAGAAGATCAAAGGGCTGGAGCAGAAAGACTATCTCAGGATCTGTGAGGGGTCACTTGTCCCTGAGCCCAGGGCTGGCACTCACCTCAGATGCTGGTGCAGCTCCATCCCAACTGCTCTGACATTACCAAGTGGCTGGAGGAGTGGTGTTGTCAGGAATGCTGCTCCAGGTCAGCTTACACACCAGTCTGTCACTTCATAAGTTAATGCAGAATTTATTTGATCAATGTAACCTCCTTCTTCTCCTGAGCACTAAATCACACAGAAAACCTTGGCTGGTGCCCACAGGACCACTGAAAGGACCCACTGCACAGTCACCCAAAGGCTGCTCTGTGGCCACCAGCTCATCTTGAACCAGAACTGATTTCTAGTCCCTCTGAAGACCAAGTGTTCACTTTGAACTGAAGGCAGACCTTTCCTGAAAAGGCTGAGCTACAGGACTCATGGCAACTGGAAAAGGGAACTTTTAGTTCCCAACTTCTGTGAGAATCAACATCCCATCAAGGTGTTCACTGCAAACCCACGGGGAGCCTTGGGAAGTGAGAAGATTTTTGTGAATGAGATCCAGACCCACTGGCACCCCTGGAGTTTTGCCTCAGTGAAAACCTGCAGCCTTACCCTCTTTTTGTATTATTTATATTAATATGTAGTAAAAACAAATGGAATCTGAAAGGTGGAACAGGGATAAAAAGGTTTAGCAACTACTAGTCCAGAGATAAGGGTAAAGAATACACCCAATTCAACCTATAAACCCTAAAACCTGCTTTAACCTGCCTAAAAAGAGATCAAAATAAATCCTTACCTGTATTAGAGGGGCACAACACGATCAGAGAGCTGAGTGCCCAGCCTGTGAGCCTGTTGCCAGGTGAACACACTGCTGGCTCTCCTTGATCACTACAGTGCCCCACACTGGCTTTAGACAGAAAAGATGATGCTTGGAAGAGCTTCAGAAGTCCTTGGCAGACAGCAGAATTCAGACCACTGGGTACTGACTGTTCTCCCAGTTTTACAAGTGTGTCAAGTACCAGGGACCCTGAGCAGACAATTTGCCCACAGTTTTCTTCTTTCTGCAGCTGAGCCTGAGCTGGGAATTCAGCTTCAAGCATTTCCACATTGATGATTCACTGTTTGAAGGACCTCCAGGGAAGCCCTGCAGCACCTCCAGACAAAGTTCTCACCTCTGGCTTTTCTTGGCGTCCAGGTTTATTACCCACCAGAGAGCTGAGAGGAATAATACATCAAACACAACTTAAATTCCAGGCTCATACATGTGCTGAAGGACCCTGGAGTTCCTAATTATAATTACACATCCATATCTGCTGAAGGAGATGCTGGANTCTGGTAAAGGGACTGGAGTTGGCCCAAGGGTTGGACTTGATGATCTCAGAGGTCTTTTCCAACCCAATCCATTCTATGATTCTATTCTATGAAATCAGCCTTGATTCCACACTGTGTCTCTACACAAAGCCACATGTTGATCCTCAGCTGGAAGAATGGGAGGGGGGTACAGGAATATCCAGCTGTTGTGCATCGGAGTCAAGAAACACCTTCTGTTGTGCAAAATTATAAGAATAAAATAATAGGAGCAAAATAACATTCCTCACTCTGTCGTTTACAGACAAATAGTTAATGTCTTCAAACCTAAGGCTCTAATGAAAGGATAAGAGCAATAATAATAATGGGAAATGTTGCTTCAAAGTAAGTCTTTTTTCAATTAATACACATTTTTACACTTTGTTTCCTCCTTGAAAGTTTGGCCAAAACAAATCTTTCTAGAGCTGATTTGTCTCAGATGTAACAGGGTCAATGCAGCATTACAAGTTCATGCTCTGGATTCCAATAAAAGCGTTGTTACCATGGCAAAAACTATTGTTGCAAAGGCAACACACACAATGTAAGATTAAAGACACGAACCTCCCCAAATATTTACAATGCTCAGCAGTAACAGGGCTATTTTTTCCCAATTACCTAAAACGAGGGTTGCTACTGTTGTGATAGTCCCACTGGGATGAAACAGAGTGGCTCCTTTAAGCCTCATTTTTCAAAACGCAAATTTCTAAATTATTTGGTTCTATTCAAAGTCACATCAATTATTTTTAATGTTATGTATGTCGTGCTGCTGCCTGAGGCCAATTAAGGATTGGAGAAAGACACATTGTGTAAGATCTGTACATAAATTGTGAAAAATGCAGGTGATACCTTATCGTCTGAGTTAGTTTTAGGGAAGAAGAGGAAAAAAGGGGGGGAAAAGGGTGAGTTGGGGTAGTATAAATGGAAAGATCATACAGCTTGGCCTGCCAGCATTGCTCAGCAAGCATTTTGATGCATGACGGTGTTTAAAGTTTCAAATAATAAACTGTTAGCTTTGTGGGCTCTCTTAGACACCTCAGGATGGGAGGGAAAGCACAGAAATGACTGCAGCAGCAGACTCCCACGGGGGAAAACTTGCCTTGCTGCAAAGTGAAGACAGCTGTAAATAATGATGCAGCAGCAGCTGAGACACAGAACAAGTGGAAGAGAGAGGAGCGAGGCAGCAGAACGTGTGAAACGGGGTGAAGAGCCAGGAAAATGATCTCAGCAGCAGAGTTTGAAGGCACTGGGCAGGGGCGAGGCTGCAGGGAACCAGAGCAGAGAGGGAGGGGCTGCTTTGGTGAAACACAAGCTGGGGAGTTCCCAGAGCACCTCTGTGTGCAGCATGGGTGTGATGCCAAGGGCAGGGGCACCACATGCCCCTTGGAGAGGCAGAACTGTTGCCCAGTGTGTCCTAATTCAGCAGATGGGACCAGTTTATCCCTGTGTGGGTGTGACCAAAGCTGGGCATTCTAAACCCTCTGGGCCATTGCCCAGCAACTCTTCCCAATGGCCCATTGGCAGCAGCTGCCCAGGGCACAGCTGAGCCCTCAGCCTGGCAGCTGGCTGGGAAAGAAGCCTGGCAGAGGAGCTGGGAGAACTCCCCTCCAGGGACTCCTTGGCACCTCCACACCCACCTGAGGGCTCAGCTCTGCTCAGGGGCCAGCAACCAGTCCAAAATCCCCCCTGACTCCCAGAGTCACATCGTGCCCCACTCTGGAACTCCCTGCCCTGGGGGACCCACTGGAGGCTCCCACCTGCACCTCAGGGGAGACAATCTGGGGATTTGGGGACTGGGGAACCACTGGTTGTATCCAGAGGAGGATCAGACCCTGGAGAGGAGGAGCCCACCACTCTCCACCAGACTGTGACATCATCTGCACCAACAGCTTTGTCCCTTCCTTTTCCTTTGGACTTGGGGAAACCACGTGGGGCTCAGCACAGGGGCCACCAAACCCCACTGTGTTTGTGCCCCAGGGGGCTGGCTTATACTGCTGGGTTTTGTGGGGCAAAACCTGTTTCTGTTTGTGCCTTTGCATTGATTGTAATATTTTAATTAAATTGTAACTCTGACTCACAATCTCTTGTGTTGGGTTCGTTTCTCCTGCTGGTTTACCTTTAAACCAGCACAGATACACAACATACTCTCCTTGATTTTGCCACTAGAAAGAGATAGAGAACGAAAC
>VWZD01006502.1:117218-134061 GCA_013396695.1 Sakesphorus luctuosus
TGCAGCAGAGCTGGGAATGAGCTCCCTGTGCTGCAGCAGGGCTGGGGATGAGCTCCTTGTGCTGCAGCAGGGCTCTGGGCACCCCTTCTCTGAGTGAGCACCACTGTAACAGTGCCCTGTCATGGTCAGCTTTGGCAGCAGTTGTCCCAGGCAATCTAAATAGGCATGAGACAATTAATGATCTTTTCCTTCCAGCCATACAGATAAAGTTAAACAAAGCCCAAACCCTGCTCACCCATAAATTCTCTGTTGTACAGAGTGGTGACTGAAGACTTCTCAGAGAGATGTTCTTGGGTAAATTTTCAAAGTCGTGCTCAAAAGGGTCAAGTAAAAAATAAATCCCATTATTTGTTAGAAAGATTTGTGTGTACACCTCCCACAGTCACTGCTTTGAAATGGACCCTTTAATGTCTGGAGGGGATACAAACCTATGGCTCTTCTAAGGTTTCAGGAGGAGGAAGAAGGCCATGACCTTTAATAAGGATTATTTTGCAGAAATAGAACTACTCCTTGGCATAATCTTCTACAGAACAAGCTGGACAAAGGGAGAAATGCTGTAATGTGAAAGAATTCCTTAGGAACTGTAAAGAATCAAGGAGGACGTTGAACACATTAAATGCATGGCTGGAAAAACTACAATCAAGATGTTCAGGCCAGAGATTGTTCCACTTGCAGCACCCAGCCTTTTTGGATTGCAAAATGAAGAGGATATTTAGCATAATTAGTCCAGTTACATGTGCCAACACTGGTGAATGTCAATTCAGACTCATTTCTGAATTTATTTTTTTCACAAGAATATCATTCATATCTACTTTCTGTCAATAAGTGAGATTCAGAGAGAGGTTTATGAAGAAGAAATTATTTGGACAGGGAGGGGTGAGAAGATTCTCTGCTGTTTCAGCAAAACAGAAACTGTGGAAATAAATTAATTTGGGCAGATTTCCCATTAAAACAAAGCCAAAACGTTTTGAAACTGTCCCATAGTCTTTTCCAAAATATTTTGAATATATGAGTTCCTTTGAATTACAATCTGCTTCTGCTTTTCAAACTTAAATGAACATACATTCCAATAAAAGGTCAAAGTTGCCATGAAAACCTTCCACATTTAATGCAATTAATTGCCCTGATCTTTAGATAGCATTAGTGACAGGAAGCCACCACATGCCCTGGGAGCTTATTGTCATGACAGACATTTACATTAGGAAATACACATAATTTAAAACAATTTTTACGTGTCTTAATGTAGCTTCTGTATGTCCAATAAAAAAGCAGGCAATTGAAAAATATATAGAAATCCCAGTTATTCATTAAGAGTTCTGATTCTGCATTTGTGATGTCTTGAGACAGAGAATGGGATATTGCTAAGCAGAGAGATTGCTCTATTTGTTTCATTAAAATACCTGACTAGTCAATTATGGAAAACATTATGGAATGGGCTGCCCAGAGAGGGGGTGGATTCCCCATCCCTGGAGGTTTTTCAGCTGAGCTTGGCCGTGGCACTGAGTGCCATGATGTGGTAAAGAGACTGGAGTTGGACCAAGGGTTGGACTTGATGGTCTCGGAGGTCTTTTCCAACCCAATCCATTCTGTGATTCTGTGATTTTGCATTTCAGAAGTATTAACACATTTTAATTCTGTGAAATAAGCAGACATTGGATGAAACTAAATCAAAAACTTATTTCGTGTGTGTTTCTCATTCCTTGTCTCATCCTATAGGCAGAAATAAGAAATTTCAGAATAATGAATAAATGTGCACTGAAAATCCCCAAATATCCCTGATCCTCTGTCCTGGAGAAAGGAACAAGACTTACCATTAGGGCTGTCAGAGGTCCTGAAACAACTCTGCATTACTCCACGTAGTTTCAGTGTTTGGTTTCAGGTGTGGTCACTCTGTGAAAAAGAAATGACATATTTGTTCATCTCATGGGTTGTTTCATGCTTTGGAACAGAAGAAAGATTTTTTTTCAGGTATAAAATACTTTAATAAAAACTTTCTGGCTAAATGATAATTCTCTCTACCCCAAGAGGTATCAACTTGCAAGGTTTGCAAAATTTTCACAGGCCATCCAGAAGAACCTGAAGTTGCAGCACAGATTGTTCTGGGTCTGACAGGCTCTTCCCCACCAATGGCCACGCCAGCCCTGGCCTTTGGAGCTCTCTGGCAGCTCCATCCCCTCATTAGGGTGCTCACAATCAATGATGGAGCAGTTTAGGTGGCTGAGGGATTTTTCAGTCTTGCTAAGGGTTGGAAGGACTGCCCTGCAAGTGAGAGTGTTGGATCAACTGCCTGTACAAATATCCCTTCATAGAATCAGAATCACAGAATGGATTGGGTTGGAAAAGACCTCCCAGATCATCAAGTCCAACCCTTGGGCCAACTCCACTCCCTTTACCACATCATGGCACTCAGTGCCACGGCCAAGCTCAGCTGAAAAACCTCCAGGGATGGGGAATCCACCCCCTCTCTGGGCAGCCCATTCCAATGCCTCAGCACTCTCTCTGCAAAGAAGTTTTTCTGCTCTCCAACTTCAATTTCCCCTGGCAGAGCTTGAGCCCCCTGTGCCCCCTTGTCCTATTGCTGAGTGCCTGGGAGAAGAGACCAACCCCCACCTGGCCACAACTTCCCTTCAGGCACTTCCAGACAGTGCTGAGGTCACCTCTCAGCCTCCTCTTCTCCAGCACAAACACCCCCAGCTCCCTCAGCCTCTCCCCACAGCACTTGTGCTCCACTCCCTTCTCCAGCCTCTTTGCTCTTCTCTGGCCCCGCTCCAGCCCCTCAATCTCTTGCCTCAACTCAGGGGCCCAGAACTCAACACAACACTCAAGGTGTGGCCTCCCCAAGGCAGAGTTCAGGGGAAGGGTCACTGCCCTGGGCCTGCTGGCCACGCTAGTTTTGATCCAGGACTTTCTATGGTCATTCCTTTCCCACTGTTAATTATTAGAAATCAGCCAGTGATCACCCACCTTCACCTCTAACCTAACCTGGGCATTGTTCTTCCATGGCTATGTTTGCTGCTACTGGAAGAACACAAATAATCCCCTGTTCAACTCAGAGATGATAAACTAGAAGTTTCCTCTTGGAACTAATCCAGCTTCCTCTGGAGGCAACAATGAAAAGCTCATTAATAAAGTATGAGAGCCTTTAACAAGTATTGCCCCGGAATTTTATTAGCTCATTTCCTAACCAGCACTATTGTTGAGATAACTTGTGTTTGTCCAGCCTGACACAACCAGCCTGAGAGGTCACTAAGCCGATAGACAGAGAGAGACAGACAGCGAGAGAGAGAGAGAGATGGATAGACAGACAGATAGATAGATGATAGATAGATAGATAGATAGACAGATGGATAGATAGATAGATAGATAGACAGACAGACAGACAGACACAGACAGACAGATAGACAGAGAATGAGAGAGAGAGCCAGGCAGATATTTTGGTGGAGAGAACATCCAAATGTTCCATTCAAAGCTGGAGGTCTGTGCTCTTTACCTGGAAATCCTGAGGCTGGTTCACACTAGCAGGTACCATGCAATCCATACCCACAAGAGCATAGAATCATGGAATATCCTAAGTTGGAAGGATCCACAAGGATCCATGAGGATCACCCAGTCCAAGCCCTGGCCCTGCACAGACACCCCAACAATCCCACCCTGTCCAATTGTCCAAACCCTCCTGGAGCTCTGGCAGCCTTGGGGCTGTGCCCACTGCCCTGGGGAGCCTGGTCAGTGCCCACCACCCTCTGGGGGAAGGACCTTTCCCTGAGATCCAACCTGACCCTGCCCTGACACAGCCCCAGCTGTTCCCTCAGGTAACTGTGCATGGATAGAAGGTGCTACATGAGAGCAATGTATTGTTCTTCTGGTTCACAACTCACAGGAAAAGTTCTACATTCAGAGGTAATATTAACATTTCAGATCTGTATAGACCATGCCAAAACTGAATAGCAAAAACCATCTACTTCCAAATATCTTCCTTACCATAAAATTATTTCTTAAGTTTCATTAAATCAAAGTGTTGTTGCAAAACTTAAACCTGGGTTTCAAACTCTAAGTTCATGGAGAATCTATAGATGGCAGTTCTCCTTCCAAAAGTCACCCTTTGACTGTGATAAGAAGATAAAAAGAAGACAAAGCTCAAGTATTATGTCCACACAGAAGTGTAAAAAAGGAACTACAGCTACATTGCAGTGCTTAAGGTGACAATGAATTCAGCAGCCACAAAATATTACCTTCTTGAGGGTTTTTATTACCACAATATAACCTGATAGCAGAAAGAGCGAGCTCCCTCCCCCCACTCATCATTCTGGTGAGAAACAAATCAAAATCTTGAGCAGAAATCCCTTCAAATCATGCTGAAAAGGTCTGTGCACAGCCTTAGTACAGTGCAATGAAATTAAAAAAGATGTCATAGAGCCATGTCAGCCACATCTGTGACCCATATGGTGCATGTAACAAGAGCATATGCCTGTACCTAAAGAGAACATTATATGCTCTGTAAGGTGGGGGCAAATGTAACAGTGAAGTAGAACACCTTCCCATTACAAACACAGTTTGTTATTTGTGTCACATCAAAGAAAGAGTCTCCAGGAGTTATTGGCCTCTGAAGTCATTTAATTATGATTAAGTGAACTAAGGACTAATGTAAATGATGTTTTATACCCCAGTGAATTAAAGTATGAGATGTAGTCAAGGTGAATAAGATTTACAGCCAAAACTCATGCAACCTTACATTAATTTCATGACACTTTTACTACTAGCCTAGACATTTTGCTTCTTGAAATAATTAACAGTACACAAGCAAACTTTGCTCTTTGGATGCTTATAATAAAGCACAAACAGAAAATAGAATAAGTGATTTATGCACTTCTATTTTTATTATAAAAGGAACAAAGATAGTGCAGAGCAAATACAAACTTCAGAGTCTACTAAAAAATAAATAAATAAAAAGGTATGGTGGAATGTCCACAAATCTCTTTCATTTGGACTAAACCTGACACAGATTAAAGTCTCAAGACTTATTTTTGGCTAATCCCAAATCCCTGTCTGCTAAAGCACACATTTTTTACGTGGAGACCCCCATGCGCAATAGGAGCACATTCACTCCAGAGTTACTAAGGGTCCCTCTCACAGATTTTTAAGGAAAACTCTTTCCAGGTATTTGCCTTCAAATAGAATTAAGAGTGTCTAACAAGAAGTGCATAACATATCAACAAATTGTTATATTACACAGCTTTTCCAGCTGGAAATAAACTCATTTTCCAGTGACAGCCATTAACCCACTCCCTCTGAGAGCTGCTGTTTGAAAGGCTCCAGGTAAAGAACAGGAACTTGGCTGACAGAAGAAAGTACCAGATGGCTGCTGGGATGGGGGGAAAATGGAAGAGCAGAAAACAGTGAAATGGGAGATGTAGAAATAAGGATTGAACCCCAATCAAAATGTGAGTAGAGAACCAGAGCCTCTGGATTTGAACAGGAGCCACGTTAGCAATGGAGCATCTACCCAAGGCACACACTTGATGGCCTCCAAAGCCCCTTAAAGTGCAACAGAGAATGAACAAATTGCATCAATTAAGTGTACAGAGAGTGCTCTTTGAGCAGTGTCTTTTGCTTAGTTTTATGCAAACCTATCCCTTTCACACATAAAGTGAGCACCTTCTTCAATCTTTCAACAAAACTTTAATTACCAATGATCTCTTTGGAAATCAAGGGGATCCAAATCCATATGTTAAAAATGTACTAACATAAATGTTCATACGGTGATGGTAGACAGTGGAAAATGGTGTGGAGCCGATAAAATATGTAACTGATTTGGGAATACCAATGAGAGAGGGTTAAAAAATACACAGTCTTGAGATACTGGTCCCCTTCTTTTAGTTATAGACACTAAATAGAATCATAGAATGGATTGGGTTGGAAAAGACCTCCCAGATCATCAAGTCCAACCCTTGGGCCAACTCCACTCCCTTTACCAGATCATGGCACTCAGTGCCACGGCCAAGCTCACCTTAAAAACCTCCAGGGATGGGGAATCCACCCCCTCTCTGGGCAGCCCATTCCAATCCCTGAGCACTCTCTCTGCAAAGAATTTCTTTCTGATAATCCCTTTAAATCTGTCCCATTCTAACTTGCCGTCTCCTGAAGGAGAATACTGGTACTGCATTAATATTCATCAGTATGCAGATGTGGATAAATTTTTGCATATTTGCAGAGTGGCCCCAGTTGGGGACAAGCACAGAGACTGTGGGTACAGTCCCTTAAAGGAAAATGCTACCACTGGCAGCTGTGCTGGGTGGCACTAGCTCAGGCACCCATTTTATACCCATCTTGACAAACCATGTTTTAGGGGGATTTCTTTCACATAATTAGGTTCACAGCTAATTCTGTTAAGGAATAATGAGTTCTGCATATCATGCAGCAAACTCAGTAAGCACAGGTCCATTCTGGGCTGGCTCAGACACCTGGACCCATCATACCCATCACTGAGTCCATCATCAGCAAATTTGCTGATGACACCAAGTTGGGGAGGGAGTGTTGAGCTGCTGGAGGGCAGGAGGGCTCTGCAGAGGGATCTGGAGAGACTGGAGGGATGGGCTGATTGCAATGGGATGGAGTTCAACAAGGCCAAGTGCAGGTCCTGCCCTTTGGCCACACCAACCCCTGCAGCGCTCCAGGCTGGGCACAGAGTGGCTGGACAGCAGCCAGGCAGAAAGGGACCTGGGGGGGCTGAGTGACAGGAAGCTCAACAGGAGCCAACAGTGTGTGCCCAGGTGGCCAAGAAGGCCAAGGGCATCCTGGCCTGGATCAAAACTAGCGTGGCCAGCAGGCCCAGGGCAGTGAGCCTTCCCCTGGACTCTGCCTTGGGGAGGCCACACCTTGAGTGTTGTGTTGAGTTCTGGGCCCCTGAGTTGAGGCAAGAGATTGAGGGGCTGGAGCGGGGCCAGAGAAGAGCAACGAGGCTGGAGAAGGGAGTGGAGCACAAGTGCTGTGGGGAGAGGCTGAGGGAGCTGGGGGTGTTTGTGCTGGAGAAGAGGAGGCTGAGAGGTGACCTCAGCACTGTCTGGAAGTGCCTGAAGGGAAGTTGTGGCCAGGTGGGGGTTGGTCTCTTCTCCCAGGCACTCAGCAATAGGACAAGGGGGCACGGGGGGCTCAAGCTCTGCCAGGGGAAATTGAAGTTGGAGAGCAGAAAAAACTTCTTTGCAGAGAGAGTGCTCAGGCATTGGAATGGGCTGTCCAGAGAGGGGGTGGATTCCCCATCCCTGGAGGTTTTTCAGCTGAGCTTGGCCGTGGCACTGAGTGCCATGATCTGGTAAAGGGAGTGGAGTTGGCCCAAGGGTTGGACTTGATGATCTCGGAGGTCTTTTCCAACCCAATCCATTCTATGATTCTATGATACCCACTCTTAGACACATCCTCGAGCATCTCTTCTCAGACACAGCACTGCAAAAGAGCCTTCCAGAATATCTGTTTTCCCTTTCCTTTCTTTCCATTGGATGAGCCTCAGCCTGACTGGTCTGAGAGACTTCATTAAAAAATTCCAGTTGAACTGAACTAGCTGATTCTCATTGCCACTGAAATTGCTTTGCTGAGAAGCCTGTCTAAAAGCCCAACACCTGGAGACATGGATTGCTCCAGGGATTGGTAACAGGCTGTGCAGTATTTAATCTCCAGGGTACTGGCCTCAATCCAGAGCCAGGACTGAACGTGGAGCATCAGCCTCTTGGGCAGGCTGCCACACAACACCTCTGAAAATCATCCTCCTCCTCCACTAGGAGAGCCCTGCCCAATCCTCTGCTGAGGAGCTTCCTCCTCTCTCAGGCTGGACCTTGCACTGGGACCAGCACGGAGGCTGCAATTCAGAAACATGCAAAGGTTGGGCTGACTCAAAATGAAAGTTTCAGTGCAGTTGCCTGAGCAGTGCCATGCACTGGGTTTAGTTCATGTCTTTCAGGCTCAGGATTTTCCTGCTGAGACACACTACAACACAAATGATAGCAGTTCTCTGTGTTCAGAGCATAGTTATGCCAGTAATCTTTAATTTCCTCTGCACTGAGGCTTTATGGATCAGTAAACCAATTAAAAATCCTTAATAATTATTAAATGTATAAAGGAGGAAACAATTTTAATGGAAATTAAAACATAGTAAGAGTAGAAAACACCAAAAACAAAAATAAAAAAAATAAACAAACAAACAAAAAAACCAAAACCACTTAAAGCCAAACAACACAACAGAAGTTGATTTAGTTTTAAACAAAAGACTTTTCCTGCACATTCTCCCAGCAGCAGCAGCTGTCTGCTCCTTCCCTGTGCTGGGCTCAGAAAGAAAATTCCTGTGCCACTCCCTTCACTCCTCCTGTGTTACCATTGTCCACAGCAGATTTCTTCACACCCTTCATGACGCCTGATCCTCTTTCTGTGTGAGCAAAGACACAATTATTTCCATTTGATGTTTTGTATCCCTGTTCATCTCCATGCAAATCCAGGAACTCCCTCTGTGAGCGACTCCCAACTTGGCAGCTCTGGGGCTGTGCAGTATCAGTGAAAGCACAGCTGGAGAAATAAAACCCATGCAAATAGCTGAAAAGATAGGTAAAAGTCTGGGCACTGCTCCAAAAACACTAAACTGCAGACTCCCAACATCTGGTTCAGGGTGGATTCCAAGAAAGAGAGAAAAAGAAAGACAGACAGAAAGAATTGATTTATCTGTAGATTTTTTCACATAAGGTTTTCATTTAATTTTTTAATTCATCAAAAATTTTACTCAAGTATTGTGGTTTAATTTCTTCACCTTACTACATCCTGTTCCTTTACTCAGAAGGAAATAAGGCCGTGGATAGGAGTTATAAGCAGGTCTCAGTTTCAGACTTTCATTTTTTATTGTGATAAAAACAAATTACAGATAAAAACTTCTAAACCTCATTGTTCAGCCTCTGTCTCTTTTCAGCTAGGACTGGGTTTATGACACATGCATGAGAATCCTATACCGATTCCATGATCTTTCAGACAAATTATTACAACAGAGCTAACCCTGACAGTTCCTCAGACTCTTCAAGCATGACAGACTCCAGAGAGCAGCCCACACATCCCCACCTGAGGCACCCAGGACTCACCACCCCAGCCCTGCTGTGTGAGTATTTTCTGCTTTCACAGTTTTATTAGCTGAGAGCTTCTTCTGAGGAGTTCAGAGACAATGCAATCCTCAAAAGCTCAGAGATGACTGTCCCAGTTCAGGAGGTGGGACCAGTTTATCCCTGTGTGGGTGTGACCAAAGCTGGGCATTCTAACCCCTCTGGGCCATTGCCCAGCAACTCTTCCCAATGGCCCATTGGCAGCAGCTGCCCAGGGCACAGCTGAGCCCTCAGCCTGGCAGCTGGCTGGGAAAGAAGCCTGGCAGAGGAGCTGGGAGAACTCCCCTCCAGGGACTCCTTGGCACCTCCACACCCACCTGAGGGCTCAGCTCTGCTCAGGGGCCAGCAACCAGTCCAAAATCCCCCCTGACTCCCAGACTCACATCTCCCACTCTGGAACTCCCTGCCCTGGGGGACCCACTGGGGGATCCCACCCAAACCGGAGTAGCGGTGTATGATAATCCACCAAATATTGGGGATGGTCTTCAGCTCTGAGGGGCTCAGCTCTTAGTTATAATCAGCTCAAGCAATATCAACTCTTTCAGCACATCAGCCTCAGCCCCTCAAAGCCCAGGAAAGCTCCCTCTGCACCGAGTGCCATACCCAGAAGAGAAGTCCACACACAGGAGGCTCAATGGCAACAGAAGAAGTAACTTTATTGGAAACGCCTTGTTTATATAGGGTTAGGCAGGGAAGGTTCTGGAAAAAGGGGTGGAGTCGAGCTTCCCATTCAGCAGGGGAAGGATTGAGAAACGGACCAATGGGGACTATGGGTAGAACTTCACAGCAACCAATAACAGAACAGGGATAAAGACCAATGGGGTCACAGAACTTTAACCAATAGGAATGAGTGGCGGGAAAGGAGCCCTAAGGGATTATAGGAAGAAGAAACTAGGACAGAAATGACTAAGGGAAAACACAATAGAGAAGACATATTTATGACGCAGTTTTATTAAACAACTGAAGTGTCCATATACGGTGCATTTGTGTCTGAACCCCTGTAGATCTTGTGCAAAACATCAGCACTAGGGACATCAGGGTCTGAAATGTCCACATCTTCATTGATCCCCCCTTTATAATACCTTTGCTGCTCGATAAACTCGGGGTCTTCTCCCACACCTGAGGGGAGAGATTCTTGGGGGCTTTGGGATTGGGGTACCACTCAATGGATCCAGAGGAGGATCAGACCCCGGACAGGAGGAGCCCACCACTCTCCACCAGACTGGGACATCATCTGCACCAACAGGTTTGGCCCTTCCTTTTCCTTTGCACTCGGGGGAACCACGTGGCGCTCAGCACAGGGGCCACCAAACCCCACTGTGTTTGTGCCCCAGGGGGTTGGGTTACACTGCTGGGGTTATGGGTTAAAACCAATTTCTCTTTGTATCACTGCATTCATTGCAATATTTTTATTAAATTGTAACTCTGATTTATAATCTCTTGTGTTGGGTTCACTTCTCCTTCTGGTTTACCTTTAAACCAGCACAATGACTTAAAACCATAAAAATAATCCTGGTTTTCAGGGCTATTTCTACTCTTAACATCCCTGAACTCTTTCCAAACTCCAGCCTCACCATGTTAGGAGGGCACGTGTCTGTTCCACATGGGAGTGCCTGTTCTGGCCACACAGAGTGCCCCAGGCCACTGGCACAGACTGTCAGTGTGCCCGTGCTGCAGGTAAGTCTCCATTCCTCCAGCCACTGGCAGTGGCATCCAAACCTCAAAAACTCTCAATGATGCACTTGCAATAATCATTAAATGCACAAATGAAATAAAGAGAAGCTCTGAAAATTCTCCAAACAATTTCAAATTTGCCTACTTTGTGCTTCAAGGCTGCCTCACTCGGGGCTGGGCCGGGAGTGTTTGAGTGCCTTCCAATTGTGACCACACACACACAAACACAGGAGAAATAAATCCACAGGGGGTAGTTGTGAGATTCTCCTGCCCAAGGACTGATTCCCCCTACACTGAGGCAAGGCATGCATTTTCCTGCTTTCTCTCCCTGCAAACATAAAGAAGTGTCAGGACAGAGTTCAGGACTCGGCACTGAGCCAGCGCACAGCCAGGCTGGACACAACCATCTCGTCTCTTTGCCAGTGTTGTGCCCTGTCTGGAGGCACCACAGATTTTATTGCCATCAGAAGACCTTTTATACAACAAGGTGGTGCCTTCCAGGTAGTAGAGAGTGCCAGGAAAAAGGCAACAGGCCACCAATGTCTCTGAATGTGTGAAGAGGTTCCCACTTAGGAAGGGAGGTGATGACAAGACTGCAAAGGGATTCCCATTCAGGCATTGACAGGTAATAAGGAATAGATGAATTCTGCCCCTCAGAAACAAAGTCCCCCAGAAATAAGGAAGCTGCTATTCTTGAAGATCAGTGCAATTTATTCTTTAAGAAGGGAGCCTAAGGGCAGAAATTACATATGCATATTATTCAAACCTGGATTCTTTTTGTGAAACTCTCTTTAAATTATGCCAGTTTACAGGACCACCTTTTCTACCTGCTCTCAGCTTGCTGCCACAGAAAGATCAGCTTTCTGTCTGCCCACCCCACCCTCCTGCTGCCTGTGCCATCTCACTTCTCCCTTCCCATCCGTCCTGGCTTGAAATGACCCTTTGGGAGCACATTGAGCCCTTCAGACCACCAGAAAACAACTGACTTTCCCTCTGAAAATACCTGACTGATGTTCCACTGCCCCAGGCAGAAGAAGAAGAATAAAGCAGCTTGCTGCATAGTTGACAAAGCAGGAGTGCTTTGAAAAATGACTGATAGGCCCTCCACCCCATACCTTTGTGCTTCCCACATCAGTCTGTGTGTGTGTGTGTGTGTTCACACCCGGGCACTCAGATCACACACCCAACCAAAGGCACAGTCACAAATGAAAGAGGCAATTGCAAATCAAACAGAACCTCCTCCTGAGACACATCAACAACACCTCACAATGAAAGCACCCAAGAACCTGCATGAAATGCCCTGTTCCATCCAGTACCTTTCACCCCATCTCCTGCAGTTATTAAAATCTGCAGTCAAATAATGTGACAGAAAACTAACTCCGAAAGACAGGACACGATGGAAAAGTTTCACATGAAGTTGTTTCCAATGGGTTTGGATTGGCTGGTTGGTTTGGAGGTTGCAGGTGCTGCTGATATACAGCTTGTGGTTTAAATTCAGGAGGAAGGAGGGAAATGTCTAAATTCAACCTCCAGGACTGGCCTTGTCAGGCAGAATCAATTAAAGCATTTCACAAATAATGACGTAAGATGTTACACAGAATCATAGAATGGATTGGGTTGGAAAAGGCCTCCNCCAGCTCCCTCAGCCTCTCCCCACAGCACTTGTGCTCCACTCCCTTCTCCAGCCTCGTTGCTCTTCTCTGGCCCCGCTCCAGCCCCTCAATCTCTTGCCTCAATTCAGGGGCCCAGAACTGAACACAACACTCCAGGTGTGGCCTCCCCAAGGCAGAGTCCAGGGGAAGGGTCACTGCCCTGGGCCTGCTGGCCACGCTAGTTTTGATACAGGAAAACATAAGGAAACAGTCTAGCACTCTACAGAATGCATTTTTGCAGCCACTTGAAAACATGAATCAAGACAGTCCAAAGCAGATCTATATCCTTCCTTTGCAAAGTTCCTGCTTTATGGGCAAATCATAGACTAGAATTACAGAATCATAGAATGGATTGGGTTGGAAAAGACCTCCAAGATCATCAAGTCCAACCCTTGGGCCAACTCCAGTCCCTTTACCAGATCATGGCACTCAGTGCCATGGCCAATCTGCATTTAAAAATCTCCAGGATGGTGAATCTAACCCTGAACAGGCCAGAGCACTGCCCAAGACAGTCCAGCCTCATTCTGTGCAATGAAGGCAACACCCCAAGTCAGGGAAGCTGGAAGGAAGTCCCTTTTTTCTATGTCTGAACCCTTTGGCTTTTCTCCACCTGGCCACAAGTTCTAAAATGGTGACCTCATCATTTATCATTTTACCTTTCAGTGCTTTACATAATACATGACCTGCTCAGTAAAATATTTGCAGCCTTGGTGCTCTGGTGCTTTATCCCATTACAAAGGCACGCATAACATTTCACATCTCCCTCATGCAGGTGGTCCCCTGCTCTGACTCAGGGCCAGGCAGGGGATAAAGTGAGGCCAGTTCAGCTCTGAGCTGAGGGAGGGCTCCACAGGAACTGCAGATGCCAGTTGTGGCTATACATTTCAAAGATAGCACTAATCTATTTATTTGGCTTACAGTGACCAAATCCATCTGTCCTATACAGATGATCTACCACAAGATGTCTAAGAATCACTACAAATCAACATTTTTTTATGAAAATTGTTCACATATGTACCAGGGAGCCACAGAAAGGTGTATTAAAAATGGGCCTGTTCTTTCAGGCAATTCCACTCCATTAAATATTATGAGTACACATGTCTGGGAAGGATAAGAACAGAGGAAGAGAAAAAAATAAGTATCAGACACTTCTATGTTCCCAGTTTATTTTTAGAACGTTTAACAGTGCAAAACATGCCTTTTCAGTTCATTTCTCCATTTTTCCTCCATTCCAATAAAATATTTCCTGTGCTAGATGCTCCATCTCTCTCTCTCAATAGTTTTATACTGGATGATCTAGTTGCAAGTGTCTTAGAATCATAGAATAGAATCACAGAATGAGCCGGGTTGGAAGAGACCTTTGAGGTCATCAAGTCCAACCCTTCATCCAACCCTGTCGCAGTCTTGGTCTTTGGGGTGTGGACCAGACCAGCGACGGGGGGTTCTTGACTGCCTGCTGAGTGGTGATGGAACGTGGCTGCAAGGGTTAAAGGTTAAGTTCACCCGCCCCGTGACCCGCAATGAAGACACAGAGACGATGTGAACACCTTGAAAGCCAGAGCCGATCCACTTTATTAATGAAATGGAGGGCCTTTTATGCCCTCTGGAGAAGAACCCTCCAGAAACTGGGTGGAGATAAGGCGGAGCATGCAAATCCGCTACAAACCATTGGGACAAAAACTTGTGGGGGCGGCAACCTTGGGAGGAGCAAACAGGGGTTAGCAGGATTGGGCAGTTCTTCAGGGAGAACCGACCAATGGCAGCTGTACCTTTACTGACAGCCCAAGTCTGCCAGTGCTGATCACAGAAACAGAGGGTTAATTCTTTAATTCCAATTCTAAACAATAAACAGAGAGAACAACAGGTGAAATCTTTATTCATGAGTCAGTCAGGCTTGATTACTGTCTCTTTGGACCTTCCATGCGTCAAAGTTTGTTTCTTTGTCTCTTCTATTATGCCATTCATCCATGTCCATATAGGTGTCATCTCCAACACAACCCCACTGTGATCATCAGATCATGGCACTCAGTGCCACGTCCAGTCTCATCTTAAACACCTCCAGGGATGGGGAATCCACCCTCTCTCTGGGCAGCCCATTCCAATGCCTGAGCACTCTCTCTGCAAAGAATTTCTTTCTGATCTCCAACCTAAACCTCCCCTGGCAGAGCTCAAGCTGTGCCCTCTTGCTCTGCTGTCGGTTGCGTGGGAGAAGAGACCAACCCCCACGTGGGTACAACCTCCTGTCAGGGAGGTGTAGAGAGTGATATTGTGTCTTCAGACACAGGATTTTGATTTACAACCAGGAACTAGAATGTCCTGATGAAAGTATAGGCAGGAATTACAGGGCAGGCAGGAGGCACTTCCCCTCAGGTTGTTTACAGAATGCATTTGCCCAGCTGGTTTTGATCTCTGTTTCTGTTCCTCACTAGTGACAGAGATGTGACATTCAGTGCTTATGGCACTGGGTGCTGGGAGCCACTGGGACTGTTGGCACTGCCAGCTGGGCACTCAGCAACACCCATGTCCCTCCCGAAGGAATTCTGCCCTTTCAGAAACAAAACACGGCAAGGAAGAGTGGGGCAGGAGGTTTCCTCTGCAGTGGCACATCCCTTCAGTTCTGTGCAGAGATTGCCCGAGCAAGGAGTGGCACAGGAGCAAAAGGGCAGGTCCAGAGACACACAGGGACAGAATCTGAGAGTGCAAAGTGCTGTACAGAGCCCTTTATTACAAAAGGCTACTGAGGAAATTGCTGGGTCCACAGGGACCGACTTACTATCCTTTCCCTTTTTTTCAAAGCCTCAGCTGTTGTACTCTCAGATTAAGACTTGATTTCAGCTTTTAGAAGGATGTGAATAATAATAAAACCATATTGCTGCACATATGATTAAGCAGCTCTCTGGGTTCTATACAGAGGAAATATCTGAAAAGGCATTGGCCAACACTTATCAAGGAATTTGGAAATGGAAATTACAGCAAAAGAAAGTAAATTAGCCAAGAATTTTAGAGGAAACAGGATATAGTGATCAAATAGATGACATCAAATTAAAAACCCAGATCAGGAACCAATGCAAAAACTCAGGAAGACAGACTTTCAAACTGGTGACATCACTTTTATGTGTGTCCTATGTCATTCAGACACATTCTGCTGGTTTCAATAAAGATACAAAGCATGTGATTTTGAGCCCCTGTGTTTTAGTCTGTGCTGTATATTCCCCATTCTCTAGGAATCTGCAGGTTGCTGAAGGAACTCCCCATTCATAATTTGTTGCTCAGATTCTACTTCAAATCAGCGTTGGAAGTGAGAGCTTTCCAGTAGAGCTTCTTGTGAAGAGTACAGCGTTTTTCAAGGCATGAGTTAATGAGTCATACTGTTTGTGTTTCCCAAATAAATTAAAAACAACAAGTAACAATTCATTCCTGAAGTTCCTGCATGCCCACAATTCCAGCCAACCGCAGTGGGAGCCAGAAATGCTCCACACTCTGGAAATGAAATTTGTCCCTTGTGTTCCAGCAGAAATTTCTATGGATGAATCCAGTGGTGGTTAAAGGGGACACTTGAAATCTTTGGAAACCAGATTTTAAAACTAAAAATCTTAAACCAGTACAACACAATAAGCTTATTACAGAACAGTCTTCTGAGACTGTTACTCCCTTTACCTGTGCAACCTGCCATCAGGCAGCAGTTTCTACCATTATAATGTTACTGTCACTGACAATGTTGTAATTAGAATCATTTATTAACAATTATTCCCAATAGATTATTGACAGCACAGGTAGAAAAATCCAAACAGAAAAATGCTCACTTCTATGGAATCACCAGCACCTGGCAAGAAAAACCGAAACCTGAGCTCATGTCCTGGATTAATCTATTCTGAAGGTGTGCAGGTACATTTGGGACCTTAAAGCACTTCTGCGTGCGAGATCTCAGAGGTCTGGGGGGATTGTTTGGGGTTGGGGTTTTGGTGGTTGTGTTTTTTAGCAAGTTGGATGTTACTGTTGCCCTCTGTGTGGGAAGAGAAGAGGTGGCTCAGGACAGTGCAGGGCTTTGCCCAGCATGAGGCGTTTGAATGCCAACAGCAGGAGCAGCAGCCTGGAACTCTGGGCTCCCGCATCTCCATCGCCCGCACTGCTCCTCCCATCGCCCGCACTGCTCCTCCCATCGCCCGCACTGCTCCTCTTATCGCCCGCACTGCTCCTCCCATCATCCGCACTGCTGCGGGACTGGGGCTTCCGCACCTCCATCACTCGCACTGCTCCTCCCATCATCCGCACTGCTCCTCTTATCGCCCGCACTGCTCCTCCCATCACCCGCACTGCTGCGGGGCTGTGCTGGGCTTCCGCACCTCCATCCCCTGCACTGCTCCTCTTATCGCCCGCACTGCTCCTCCCATC
>VWZD01006502.1:134256-159808 GCA_013396695.1 Sakesphorus luctuosus
GGCTGGGCTTGGCTTCCGCACCTCCATCACCTGCACTGCTCCGCCCATCACCCGCACTGCCTCGGGACCGGGCTGGGCTGGGCTGGGCTGTGCTCCCGCAGCTTCCATCACCCGCACTGCTCCTCCCATCGCCCGCACCGCCGCGGGGCTGGGCTGGGCTCCCGCACCTCCATCCCCTGCACTGCTCCTCTTATCGCCCGCACTGCTCCTCCCATCGCCCGCACCGCCGCGGGGCTGGGCTGGGCTCCCGCACCTCCGTCACCCGCATTGCTCCTCCCGTCACCTGCATTGCTCCTCCCATCACCCGCACAGCCCCAGGGCTGGCTGGGCTCCCGCACCTCCATCCCCTGCACTGCTCCTCTTATCGCCCGCACTTCCCCAGGGCTGGGCTCCCTCAGCCTCCCATCGCCCGCACTGCCTGTGCTGCTCTCCTGGGTGGGCAGCTTTTAGTCCTTAGTTCAGGTCGGGAAGGTTCAGTAACACATAAAGCCACTTTGGCTTCTGCAGCTGCCAGAAAACCGCCTTAGCTGTGCCCTGCAAAGAAGCCCCCGGGTCTGGTTCTCTCAGTGCCAGCTGCCGGGGCCGGGGGCAGCGGAGCCCGCAGCGCAGAGTGCCCGGAGCCCAGCGGGCTGGGGAGCTGCCAGCAGGGCAGCAGGCACCTCACCTGCGCGGGCAGAGGAGGGCAGGGCACGCAGGGTTATGTAAGCAAAGACCCGGGAGGAATGTGCAGAATGTACACAGAGGGTGTGCCGGGCAGCGCCGGGCCAGGGAAGAGCCTCCAGCCCACGGCAACAGGTTCCCTGACAAAGGCCTTGCCAAAGGGCTGCCTGTGTGCTCTGCTCGTGCTGCTGCTTCTGCCCTTGGGCTCAGACACAAAAGGTACCAGCATGGACAGGACAGTGCACTGTTTAATACTACTGAGATAATCATGAATAAAATAGCCAGCACTTCTCCAGTGGCCTCGTTCATGTCCTAAAACAAGATTTCTGAAATTGTTGCCAAAAAAAGCTCAGGCAGGATATACAGCCGAAGGTAAAGAAAAACTTCACACCGTTTCCAAAGCAGTCTGGGGTTTATGCTCTTGCTCTTTGGATTTTTTTCCCATGGCTAATTAACACATCCCTCCCTAAAATCTACTCAAACACCCAAGAAACTAAAGGAAAAAAAGGAAATATTTAAATGTTTAATGAGTCTGCCCTAACCACTGATATGCTCCTTTTGTCTTCCTCTTCAGGTGCCACTTGAAACAATCAAACCCAACTGGCAGAGGTAAGTCCACTTTAAATTTACGTATGTTTGTAAAGCAAGTGCTTATGAAAATGTGGAATAAGATCTCATCCAGCTGGAAGGGAGATTTATCAACCAATGCCCAAACCCAGGCATCTGTGTGCATTTGTGTGTTGAGTGCATTTGCTAAATACTAAATACTTTGCAGACCTGCTGCAGGCATGAAAAAGTGCCTGAGTATCCTGTGACTTCAGCACAAAGAGTGTGAGGGGCAGAATCCACTCCTGCTCAGCTGCATCTAAACTATCCACAGTGGTGCTTGAAACGGCTCTGCTGATCAGAACTAATTATAAGGAAAGTTCACACGTTGAATGTCAAAGATGAATCCACAGAGGAAACATAACACATGAAACACATGTTCCAGACCTGCTGCTCAAAACAAATCTGAAAAAAATAAGGTCAAGGGACCTGGAATATTTCTCACAGATTCTGCAAGCTAAGTAGTGAAATAGTGTTAAATAAATTACATGGTTTCAAATTACTCACTCTGCAGCTACAGACTACAGAGGAGTGTGGCTTTTGGGGGTACCCTCCCAGAGCACAACAAATGTGTCTGGAGGAACACAAAGGGAAGAGCAGAAACTGTTGAACTGCTGGCCACGAGTTGCTTTCTGCTTCCCAGCCAGGCGGAAAGGGACCTGGGGGTACTAATTGAGAGGAAGCTCAACAGGAGCCAAGAGTGTGCCCAGGTGGCCAAGAAGGCCAATGGGATCCTGGCCTGGCTCAGCAATGGTGTGGCAGCAGGCCCAGGGCAGTGACCCTTCCCCTGGACTCAGCACTGGGGAGGCCACACCTGGAGTGTTGTGTTCAGTTCTGGGCCCCTCAGTTGAGGCAAGAGATTGAGGGGCTGGAGCGGGGCCAGAGAAGAGCAACGAGGCTGGAGAAGGGAGTGGAGCACAAGTGCTGTGGGGAGAGGCTGAGGGAGCTGGGGGTGTTTGTGCTGGAGAAGAGGAGGCTGAGAGGTGACCTCAGCACTGTCTGGAAGTGCCTGAAGGGAAGTTGTGGCCAGCTGGGGGTTGGTCTCTTCTCCCAGGCACTCAGCAATAGGACAAGGGGGCACGGGGGGCTCAAGCTCTGCCAGGGGAAATTGAAGTTGGAGAGCAGAAAAAACTTCTTTGCAGAGAGAGTGCTCAGGGATTGGAATGGGCTGCCCAGAGAGGGGGTGGATTCCCCATCCCTGGAGGTTTTTCAGCTGAGCTTGGCCGTGGCACTGAGTGCCATGATCTGGTAAAGGGACTGGAGTTGGCCCAGGGGTTGGACTTGATGATCTTGGAGGTCTTTTCCAACCCAATCCATTCTAGGATTCTATGATTCCCAAGCAGCCATGTGCTCCTCAGGAGCAGAGTGTTGGGTGGACTCTGTGAGCAGCTCTGCACACAGAAGTTGGGAGGGCAGCTGTGGGCAGGCACTGGGAACACACACCCATCACCTCAGTGCTCTCAGTGGGCACAGCCAGGCACACCCCAGGCAGCTCTGAAGCCCCACCACACCAGCTCTGGGCACACCTCAGCACAGGGCTGGGCCACAATAATTAATTTAATTTAGAACCAGGCACAGTTCCTGGCATTTAGTTAATTTTGCAAGTCCAAAGCTTCACACAATTGTGTGACCACCATTTCCAGAGGTAGCAATGTTGATTTTTCATAAAGGATTGTTCCCCACTCATCCAGCTCCTGTTTTACTAACAGATCCACACTTCTTCTGGAAATTCCATATTCTCAAGGGCCATTTTTCATAGAAAAGGCCTCATTTTTGAGTTCATAGAAAGCGGAAAAAGCAATAAAACCCTGAGATGGGAGGTGATTTGTCATCTTGTTAGGAATACTTGAACACAATTCTGATTCACCACCATCCCAGCAAAGGCTGCCTGTAACAACTGAGAGCCAGGTTGGGCTGGGAGCCAGCAAAGCTCTGCACAGGAGGATTTCAGCTCTCACTGCACCACTGCCTGCAGTGAGATGACTTTAAAATCGTTACAATTAAAAAGCCTAAAGGGCTGGTTACTTCAGAGCCTTGGTGGGAACTTCCTAGCACACAGCTACACCATTTTGAGTTTGTAATGCCCTACCACATGATCCAACCTGAGTAAGGCCCAACAGATGAGCTCCAGGTGAAAGCTGATGGGAATGGACAATACTTGCAAAAGGCCTTTGTATTCAAGAGTCTCTTATCCCAGTGTAGGTGAGAGTATTCTTTATACATCCCAGGAGGAAAATAACTTAGTCAGAAAGCTCTCAAAGAAAGACAGAGTACAGACAGAAAAGCTATTGTGCATAAATCCAGGTGGAATCATAAGTCTTTCTCAAAATGCTGAAAGAATAAATCCACCTCCCACGAACCAAAGAAAAAGATGTGGTTCCCATACACATTGTGAGTGGCAAAGCAACTTCCACATAGTCACATCTGCCTCCTTTTTCCTCTGTTCCATCGCTTAAATTCTGTCATGAGAGTAAACACAAGAGAGGGCAGGGGCTGTGCAGGCACCTCATCAGGGGAAGGAGAAAAGGAGGGAGGCAACAGGATTTGTACCTCAGGTATTTGCATATGAATTTGGCTTGAGCCTTCATCCCGTTTACATGCCTTTGAACACTTTCTGTTTCTTTCTGCATTCTTCACTGCTCCATTTTATTTATTTTCACCTTCTGCCTCTCAGATCTTCTGCCAGACTGCTTATTTAATTCTACTTGGTGCACTGAAAACACCATTGTTGTCCTCCAAATTAATTCCTGAACATAATAAAAACCTCAAAATAGCTCAGACAACCAGTTTTCCATCCTTTCGTCTCACTTGAAGTACAGTATAAATGCCAGGACTTGGGAGCTCTGATAGTTTACACAGGTCCAATCCTTGGTACACGGCATTTTAGGAGGCAGGGCAGTTTTTAGTTTCCCCATCTATGTGTTCACAGAATCAGAAAATCATAGAATGGATTGGGTTGGAAAAGACCTCTGAGATCATCAAGTCCAACCCTTGGGCCAACTCCAGTCCCTTTACCACATCATGGCACTCAGTGCCACGGCCAAGCTCAGCTGAAAAACCTCCAGGGATGGGGAATCCACCCCCTCTCTGGGCAGCCCATTCCAATCCCTCAGCACTCTCTCTGCAAAGAAGTTTTTTCTGCTCTCCAACTTCAATTTCCCCTGGCAGAGCTTGAGCCCCCCGTGCCCCCTTGTCCTATTGCTGAGTGCCTGGGAGAAGAGACCAACCCCCAGCTGGCCACAACTTCCCTTCAGGCAGTTCCAGACAGTGCTGAGGTCACCTCTCAGCCTCCTCTTCTCCAGCACAAACACCCCCAGCTCCCTCAGCCTCTCCCCATAGGATTTATCCTTTCATCAGTCAAGACTGCCTGAAGTCCCCCACCATCTCCAGCCCAGTGAGTCTCTTTTCCAAGGTAACCCATTGCAAGACTTAATAGTTTTCAAATACAGTCAGTACTTCTGAAATACTGAGGTGGCCTTCAGTGGCAGGTTAGTTGAGAAGCAAGAGGAACTCAGATTACTTTTAGGGATGAGGGAAGGGCACCATCTCCTAAGAGTCTGTGGTGAAGCAGTGGAGCACTCTGGCTGCAGGTTTCCTTTGGAGTCTCCCATGTTCCTCTCCATTCAAACTGCACAGTGGAAAAAAAATAGCAAAAGAAAAAAGCCCAGACAAGAAAAAGCAAGACAAGACAAGAATACAAAGAAACACAAGAGGACCGATATCTTCCCCAAACCCACATTGCCATTATCTGCTCTCATCATCAATTTTTTTTCCCAGAGATCAGAAGGGCTCTGAAAAGACTAAACTGTTTTGCTGCAGATCAAATATCTCTCCTTTTAACAGCTGAGCAGGATGGAAGGCAGATGAAGACACCCAGCAGATCACACAATGTGGTCACAGGACAGACCTGGGCAGCCTGTGAAATTTATAATTTTTAAGTACTATCTTTTGGGTATTGTTTTTTGAGAGGAGAAGAAAGTGGCAGATGCTGAAAGAAGGAGTTGTTAGGAGAAGGAGTGGCAGTATCCAAAGCACTCAGAGAGCAGTACAGACCCTACTTAGTCCTCTTACAAACTTCAACGCCAAAACCTCTTAACAGTAACACAAATTCTGAAACTGCACATAACTCTGCACTGGGGCAGCCTCACCTTGAATATTGTGGCAGTTTGGGGCACTACAATGTAAGAAAGGTATGAAGCCATTAGAGTGTGTCCAAAGGAGGGCAATGAAGATGGGGAAGGTCCTGGAAGGGAAGGTGTGAGGACACTGAAGGCACTTGGTGTGTTCAGCTGGAGGAGACTGAGGGGAGACCTCAGTGCAGGTACAACTTCCTAGGCAGGAGCAGAGAAGGGGCAGGCACTGATCTCTGCTCTGTGGGACCAGGGACAGCACCCAGGGAATGGCTGGAGCTGTGTCAGGGCAGGAACAGCACCCAGGGAATGGCTGGAGCTGTGCCAGAGCAGGGTCAGGTTGGATCTTAGGGAAAGGCTCTTCCCCCAGAGGGTGGTGGGCACTGACCAGGCTCCCCAGGGCAGTGGGCACAGCCCCAAGGCTGCCAGAGCTCCAGGAGGGTTTGGATGATGCTCTGGGGCACAGGGGGTGACACCTGGGGATGGTCCTGTGCAGGGTTGAGGGTTGGACTCGATGGTCCTGGTGGGTCCCTTCCAACTCAGCACAGTCTGTCATTCTGCAATGTAGAATTAATCTTTTCTTCTGGCATTGTCCAGCCTCCCGGTACTCTATTTTTCCAAGGGTAACTCACTGATTACCCTTCAGTCTTTTTAATTCCTTTATTCAAACTAAATGGCAAATAAATATCATGAAGTGAATTTAAATACTGCATCAATGTGAAAAATGTTCACTTGAAATACAAGCAAAACATTCAAACTGGGAGTATGATAATTTTGAAGCTGTTTCTAAATTTTAAAGGGTTATTTTAGACCATTGCCTACCGTCTCAATGACTCCCATTTTATTTTTTCACACAGAATTTACTATTATTCCTACCATTTATGTCATGCAGTCGTGCTTCTAAATTGGAAAACCAGACTGGAACTTCAGCAGCCTGTCTGAGTATGAACCAACCTCGGCTCCTCTGCTCTGACAAAGCCCTGGCTGGAAGATAAAAAAGACTCACATACCTTCCTTGTTAAGAGCTTTTCATGCCAACTCTCCCTCTTGCTTCTATGCACTAAGCACAAATCAGAAAGCACTTTAATATTGTCAACACAAAGACCTTATGCAAATTGAGATATGAGAAAGAAGTCAGAAAAGCAACAAACCCTTTGTTTAGGCTGCTTTAGCGAAGAATTAATTGACCAAAACACGTGCAGGCTGCTCTCAGTCTGTGGAGACATAAGACACTATCATAGGAAACAGTCTCTTTTTCAAAAGTAAGTCTTTAACAGTAAAAATTGGGATTAAACTCAAAACATTCTAAGCATTCACATTTTACATTCAGGATCTCGCTTGATTTTGCCATTTGCTGATTTGGGGAAGCCAAATTGTACTTTTCTGCTTTAATTTCTGTTCATACCAGGTTCCCTTTTTAGCTCTGACACTAAACACAGCAGGAGTGCTTTTAAATAAAAACATGCAGTTGCCATGAGTCTTGTGGATGTCTTTTCCAATTCCCAGATATTCCCACTCATATCAGACTCTGAAAAAAAAAAACCCAAAAAGCAAAGTCTAACCTTCATTTCAGTCCTATAATATTGACCATAGTCCTTTAATCCTCTAAGATAAAACCAGAACAAGATCACGACATTTGTGCAGAGCAAAAAGCCCTCCTGAAGTACAGCCTTAAAACTGTGGGGGGTTTTCCTGAGCACTTGGCCATGCACTGAAATAGCCAAGTGCATCAGCAGGTCTGAGGCACGGGCAAAACTTTGACACTGACACTTTCAGCCTCAGCAGAAAAATTATCCTGTCATTTGAAAAAGTATTTACTACCTTGTAGCTGCTCTTTCCCATGCCAGTGTTTCTGTCCTCTCAGAACTGCTTAAGAGGGATATTATATCCTTATTTTAACTTGGCTGCCATCAATAAGGGCTAAGTGATAGAGGAGAAGAAAACAATGTGCAGAGCTGCCTCTGCACAGCTCTGGAATCCTTTGAACTTGAAGCCCCTCAAAGCTTTCACTGAAAGGCAGGTTTCTGGGCTGGGGCTGATACCCTTGAAACCATAATATTTACATTCTTTCCCTTTTATATTGCTTTTCCTTAATGCTTCCATGAGACAGTTAAAAATAGAAGGTGAGACACTCTAACTAGACAGAAGGCTCTCCGATGGTGTGGTGCTCCCCAGGGCTTCTCCAGGTCTGTGCCTTTTCCGTGAGTAGGGGAAATACCTACTGGGTCACTCGGTGCATCTCTTCCTTCTGCTGCCAGGGCAGATTCCCCCACTGCAGCTCTGCCCTGGCTCCCACCCAGGAGGCCACAGGATCACATGCACAGGTTATGTAATGAAGGCCTGAGAGCTTCATGTGCCTCTCTGACCTGGAAAACTAAATTGGCCCTTCTCATGGAGGATCTATTTGAGTTCCTTCCTCAGTTTGTCTGTCTGCTGTCCATGTCTGTCCTGAGAGGTTAATCTGCCATTGCAGCACTTCAGCAAAATTTTGGGGATTTGCTCTTCCATAGTTTATGTTGCCAGCATAATTTTTTTAAAAAAAATTGAGGGATCTTTTCTGTGTCACTTTCTTCATGTCTCCACATAGTACCTGATCTCTTGAATATCAAAGCCATACAGAAACAGTAAGAAGTTTCATCCTACCTAAGGCCTTTCATCCCAGCAAGTTTCCTGGATGTGTGATCTGCTTTGGATGGGGAATCTCGAAATTCTAACCAGTGTGGGAAGAGAAAGACCTGCCAGCCTCCTTTCTGCCTTTCCCTTTCCTCATAAAGGAATGCTGTGACACAAATCAGTGCAGTGTCAGAGCAAGGTCAGACCTTGGTGCTCCTCTGAAGAACTGGGTGTACAATTCACATGCCCACGGTGTGCACTGTGCCAGGGCTGCATCACATCCTGCACTTGGGGCAAGGTTATGTACCCCCTGCACAGCTAAAACACAAAGCCAGGCTCTAACTAGAGAAAGAAGGAAAAGTATTGCTGTAGATGGGATGGAAAGATGTGCTGGTTTGAGGGTAAACCGGCAGGAGAAATGANATCCATTGAGTGGTTCCCCAAGTCCCCAAACCCCAAGATTCTCTCCCCTCAGGTTTGGGTGGGAGCCCCCAGTGGGTCCCCCAGGGCAGGGAGTTCCAGAGTGGGGGATGTGAGTCTGGGAGTCAGGGGGGATTTTGGAATGGTTGCTGGCCCCTGAGCAGAGCTGAGCCCTCAGGTGGGTGTGGAGGTGCCAAGGAGTCCCTGGAGGGGAGTTCTCCCAGCTCCTCTGCCAGGCTTCTTTCCCAGCCAGCTGCCAGGCTGAGGGCTCAGCTGTGCCCTGGGCAGCTGCTGCCAATGGGCCATTGGGAAGAGTTGCTGGGCAATGGCCCAGAGGGTTTAGAATGCCCAGCTTTGGTCACACCCACACAGGGATAAACTGGTCCCACCTACTGAACTGGGACAACATCCCAGTAACGTAGGATAGAGCTGAAGGCTAACACACATTATCCTTCACACACCAATGGTTCCTGAATCTCTTGTATCTTTATAAACCTGCATTTGCACTAGTTAAAAAGCAGCCATGTTAGAATGGATCAGATGTTTTTTTATTCCAAATGCATTTCCTTTCTATAAATCATGTTAGAAATGCTTAACTGTATTTCAGCTGTGGAGAGGTGAAAGTCACTAATGATGGAAGTAATTTTACTAACTTGACTTTGAAAATCCAACCACTGGCTTAGTTTTTCAGACTTTCAAAAATCACAGCTTAAATGATTCATCTAAAAGGTTTTCCATTCAGCTACCAGTGCAGAGGGTTTTTTTGTTAATATTCTTTTTCTTACAGAAACTCAGAGCCATCTCTACTCACACTTCACAAGACCAGTCCTGTGTTTTTTGTAACATATTAAACAAATGAAATACATCTTGAAAACAAAACAAAATGGAAATAATAAAATCTTTCCACCATGAAAACACAACTTCCACTTATTACACTTTCTAGTCAAGAATATTTAAGTACTTTAAAAGAATGATTTATCACTGTGAAAAAAATCTATTAATTCATGTCAAGTATTATAGAGAAGTACACATACAGAATGGAGACACATAAATTATGGCTTCTTACCTGAAACAAGGCTGCACAGTACGACAGAGTCATTAATTGTGACGTTTATGCTGTTGCCATTAGAGTTTCCCCATAAATATATAACTGTCTATATGCATATACATGCACACACAAACATACATCTCTATCAGTGGTGTTTGGTGTGTGGCATAACAAACAACATCGAAATCAAACCAGTTCCACAACAAAATATCTCCAAGTATCCTTGGTTTCATTTCCACTTTTATTTCTTTTGGTCTTTCCATTTCTCCCTCCTTGACTTTGCCTCTTCCTCACTTTACTTTGTGACTGATTTTTTGTGGTCCTTTGTGCTGGATTAGTCTTTCATTTTGTCTGCCAAATGCCCTCTCAATTTAGATTCCTCCTCAAAACCAGTCATTTCTCCACCTCTGCTCTTTCCTTTAAGTGCAACCAATGGTTGTCTCTTTTAGGCTGCAAATCTTCTCACTAGGGCCTAAACTCTCAGTGTCTATTTGTACAATATCTGATTCATTTGCAATACTTTGAGAATTCTTACTAATATTTTAGTAGGCTTTTGTTCCCCTCACACTTAGGAACTGATACAGAGTTTGTCTTTTCTGAGGCCAGAGAGATAAAACAGTGATCCATAACCAGATGGACAAAGCACAGTGGAAAATTAGGTGGTTTCAGCCAGAAAAACTAACAATCAAGAACCTTTTGGCAGGTCTGAATTTTAACTTAAAGCTGCAAAATACATCATTTGAGACAGTTTCAAGTCTTGACCCAATCTTTACTGGAAATTACAGTAGCAAAACAAAGCAGAGTCTCCCGAGGCAGCCTCACATCTCAGCTAACAGAGTTAATCACCTGGCAGCTTGCAGGCATTTAGTTCACATAGGAGGGAATGTTCCAGATGATTCTGGAATTTGATGGAAAAGATTGTTGAATTCAATAATATTTAAAACTCTGGCAGCACTAGTCAGTGTCAAACTTACTGGGCCCAAAATATGATTTCTCTTCAAATATTATTTCCTTCTCAGAGAGTTCAAATGCTGTGAGGCTCCAACTTACACTTTTTCTTTCATGACTAACTGGCTAGAAATTTTACAGACAAAACCCAAACAGTTCACCGTGGGACCCCACCATAAACAAAGGCATATATGAATGCTATTTTTATTACAAAAGCTGTCAAGATTTCCTGGAAGCTCATCTGTGAAGTTGCTGAATGCTACATACCTAACAGAGGTTTCCATGATGCTGCCTCCAACTCCATGGACCTTCCAGGAGACAGGAAGGTTTTGAGTATCCTGCTCCAGAAGTGCTCGGGTTAAAGGAGAGTATCATTAGTCAGAGTCTAATAAATTTATGAGCCTGATTAAGCATTAATTCTTTTCTTCTGGAGATGGCAGGATGTCCATGCACAGATCACTTAATTGTCTTTCTGACCTTTCATTTGAGTGCCTTGAGAGAATAACATTGCCTTTAATAACTGAAAGATGTTAAAAAGAGAGAGAGATTTTTGCATTATGTGACAAAGTGGCTTCATTGTCCCTCCTCCCCATTTACATCTTCAGCACGAGGTGTTTCTTCATCCCTTCTGCAGTTTGGTTGGTAATTCCAGCTGCTCTCAGTCACCTCCACACTCAGCTCACCAGCCCTGAAAACCTGTGGGGCCACACACTCATACAAGTCTCATGGAGTTGACCTTTTCGAATAAATTGATTTTATTTTTCCAGACAAAGCTTGTATCAAAAATATCCCACCAGATAAACACAGTGGAGACAATAAAGAGCCCAAACACTCTATGGGCAAGCTGCAACAATGCCATTAATGTGCTCACCTGCCTGTCCTGTCTCCTCCCACCCCAGCCCCACATCAACCCCAGATCTTTCAGATGTCTTTGGTGTTTAGTTAAACAAAGGTCTTTCCTCTGTTCCAAGTCTTTCAGTTACTTGCCTAAATAGTTCTAAGTGACAGTTTTTAGCATTTAGCCTTCTGCCTCCCTCCCAGCATTATGCAGACCACCCAACACTTCAGCTCCTTTGCCCTCCCTTCTCCTCCTCCAGCTTGTTGCATCTTGGGTTGAAATTTCTCAAAGGATCAACAACACAACCCGTGTTCAACCTGCAATAGGTTCAGCATGTAATAGATGAAGCCTAACTGGTCCTTGACTGCTGCCATAATACAAAGTCACACATATATTTTTGGGTTTAAAATAACCTTCTGATTCATGCTCCCCTGGTCTTGGCAAGACCACGAGAGCACGACAGAAATAAACTCTGTGACCTCCATATCAGCAGGGATCTGGTTTAGGTCGTGTTCACAGAGCAGAAACAGGAGAAGGGGGAGCCAAACAGGCAGCATTTCACTCTTTCTCCTGCCCTGGCTGTACCTGAGCCTTTGTAGGGCTACATTACCATCCTCCAGGGCTTCTTCTGGCCCAAACTTCGCTTTGTTTCACTGTCCTCTCAACACATTTCCAAATTCCACAAACCAAACAGTCTCTTATTTCTTGCAATCTCCAGATGAGTGTCAGAGAACGAGCTACTGTCAAGCAAGTGAGCTCCAAATGTCTTTCTAAACAGAAATTATTACTTTGTTGAATAAAAAGCACTTCAGAGCCAAGGAATGAACATGTTTATTTTCTTATCTCTTTGATGAAACAGAACTGATTTCTCTCATGTTCAAAGAGATTGTGCTTGCAGAGCTCAGTTTTTAGAACTGGAACTCCTGACATTCCCATTAGGTTCTCCTTGCAGTTTAAACTTTTGCCAGCAAAATACAGACAAACCTGCTGGGTGTGGCCTGATGCACATCCAGAAGGTCTCTCAAATCACATATTTCTAAAGGTTCTAACCTATGATTAAATCAATCTAAAAGAACAGAGTCTGTGTGGGAGAAAAGAACTTAATCTAGAATTGAAATCAAGTGTCACTTTCTGAGACATTTGAAAGGTGTTGCATTTACCAGCAGGTGCTAAAGACTGGAAAGTCTTCCCCAGTGACCAGTGCCTTCCCCTCAATGTACAGAGCAACAGGGGCTGATCCTCATCCACAAACCACAAGACTGGTGAGGAGTTTCTCAGAAAGCCAGAAGAGTTTGCTGAAAAAAAGGAAGAAAGAAAAAAGAAAAAAGAAAAAAGAAAAAAAGAAAAAAAAAAAAGAAAGAAAAAAGAAAAAAGAAAGAAAAAAGAAAAAAGAAAAAAGAAAAAGAAAAAAAAGAAAGAAAAAAGAAAGAAAAAAGGGAAAAAAGAAAGAAAAAAGAAAAAACGAAAAAAGAAAGAAAAAAGAAAGAAAAAAGAAAAAGAAAAAAGAAGAAAATAAAAAGAAAAAAAAGAAAAAAGAAAAATACTTTCCCACAAATACCACTCTTGTCCTTCAAAGTCCTATAGAAATCCACTTGGTATTCTTTTCTTCATGTTCCCAAGTGCAGAAATGTGGAGAATTACAGTGCAATAGGCAGGTTTGGACTCTGTGTGTGTGACCTGACACACTCCCTCGTGCAGAGTTGACTTACACACAGAGGTGCAGAGTTTGCATCACCTCATTTTAGGGGAATACAATAACATGCAACTCCTGTGCCTCAGGTTCTTGAGATTAAAACTGTTCAAACCAGTAACCTATTTTCAGATTACATTTTTATTTTTCAGAGTAACCATGTTTATCACAAAAAAGTTGTGCACTGGATTGCTCCATAGTGGTGCCAAATACAATGTCCAGATTTGAGGATCCCACAAAAAAGAAAGCCATACAGAAACAGTAAGAAGTTTCATCCTACCTAAGGCCCTTCATCCCATCACGTTTCCTGGATGTGCGATCTGCTTTGGATGGGGAATCTCGAAATTCTAACCAGTGTGGGAAGAGAAAGACCTGCCAGCCTCCTTTCTGCCTTTCCCTTTCCTCATAAAGGAATGCTGTGACACAAATCAGTGCAGTGTCAGAGCAAGGTCAGACCTTGGTGCTCCTCTGAAGAACTGGGTGTACAATTCACATGCCCACGGTGTGCACTGTGCCAGGGCTGCATCACATCCTGCACTTGGGGCAAGGTTATGTACCCCCTGCACAGCTAAAACACAAAGCCAGGCTCTAACTAGAGAAAGAAGGAAAAGTATTGCTGTAGATGGGATGGAAAGATGTGCTGGTTTGAGGGTAAACCGGCAGGAGAAATGAACCCAACACAAGAGAGATTATAAGGCAGAGTTACAATTTGCCTGGCCCTGCAGTGGCCCTGCCCCGTGCAAGGCACAGCAGAGTCCTGTGCCTCTCCTGAGGACAGTGCTGTGCTGTGAGCCCCAGAGCAGGACAGAGCCTGGTCAGGGCAGCAATGCCCCACAGACACCTCAGGGGCAGCAGGGCTGTTGGTTCCCTGTGCCCTGAGCCTCTCCCTCTGCATCCCTGAGGAGCCAGGCAGGCTCAGTCTCACCAGGGAGGTGGATGAAAAGGCTCACTCTCCTATTTTGCTACATCACAGCACATTCCTGGGACCCCAGCCCTCGGGGGCTTTGCTGAACTTGCTGTGTGTTACACTCACTTGGCTGTCTCATTAAACACCACATTTGGCAAATTCTACCTGCCTAAGGCCTTGTCTACATAGCAAAGCTTCACCAAAGTTTTGCACACCCAAGGTCAACTCAGGGCATGGAAAATGCACATCCTGTAGCTGACACTGTTACAGGGGTGGCACTCCAGGGACTGACACTGCCTGTGCCAGCAGCAGAGCCCAGGGCAGTGCACCTTCTGCTGTTAAGGAAGGTGAAGTCCCTAAAGCAGCATCAAGCCTGTTCACAGAACATGCTGTGCCTCCACGAGGCCATCAGCCCTGTAGCCACAGCACAATAAATAGCTTTTTGTGGGTGCAAAGACATAGTAATTGTACATTCCCATCTGGCTCCTCTTTGTTCACTTTCTCTTCCTTATACACCGTAGAGCTCCCTTGCCTCTACTTTGGAACCAAAGACTCACAGTTGCCTCAGGATGTAACAGAAATTCTCTGTGAATTTTTCATGTTGTGTTTACAAAATACACAGGTTAAAACATGCTTTTGGAGCTCAGTTTCTTGGAGATATCAATTCGGCAAAGGCTCTTTTTGTTAAAAAACCCATCGACATTTTGCTGGGGGAGAGATGTTCAATACCAAGAATGAAAACTGATGGGAGTCGAGGGAGTCAGTGATAGGCAAAGAGGGCAACACCAGGTCTTTGGGATTGTCACTGACACATCATGACAAACATTCCCAAACATGTTCTGTGCAAAATAAACTGTGCCCTTTCTCCTTAAAATAAACATCTTTGATATACTTACTGAACCCAGGAATGTGCCATTATTAATGATAATGTAGTGCAGGAGACAGCTTTTCTTAAGGTTACCCAAAATATTTTTGCTGCTACATCAGATGTATTGTTAGAGCTCACCAAACCCAGGGCTGTGGTGCACCTGTTTTCTCTCAGACACATCTTATTTTTCTTCCTTGGAAGTCCCAGCTGGCGTCCAGGTTTTCTTAAATTGCTACCAGAGCTAATTGCTAAATTGCTACCAGAGCAATGCTGCAAAGATGGGGAATTGCTTTCTGCGGTGAAAGGTGAACAAATGGGTGGGCTCTGCACCAGAATGGCCAACGAGATGGAGAGAGCTGGGGCTCACACCAGCACGGGAGGGGACAGGGGATCAGCAGCTGCAGCCAGGCAGTGGTTTCAGGGGCTTTGATTTGGGGGTGCTCAAAGCAGGAACATTTTAGAGAGGCTCAGGGGAGAAAGGAGTAGCTTGGGGCTTGTAAAAAGCTGGCAAACAGGTGGTTCTGGTGGGAGTCGCTCAGCTATGAAATCTCAAACCCAGGGAAAATATTTACTGAAGCCCAGATTTGCCCCACCTGAAGGCACAGCAGGCAGTCTGTTTTCTTCATTTGGTTTTTATTTCTTTGGCTTGTTTGGATGCTCTGTGATATTATTCCAGTATTATTTTTAGGCAGTTTCTCATTAAGAAGACACAGTATTCAGTCTAATGGAATGGCTTCCAGCCTGTGACTGTTCCTCCCTCACAGAAAAATTAATCTCACACTGGTAACTGCAGCAAATTCAGCAGCAGAAAAAGCAAATGGCAAAAGCTGAGAGTAGGTGTGCTGGTTTAAAGGGAAACCAGCAGGAGAAATGAACCCAGCACAAGAGAGATTATAAGTCAGAGTTACAATTTAGTAACAATATTACAATAAATGCAATGACACAAAGAGAAATTGGGTTTAACCCCCAAACCCAGCAGTGGAACCCAGCCCCCTGGGGCACAAACACAGTGGGGTTTGGTGGCCCCTGTGCTGAGCCCCACGTGGTTCCCNGCTCCTCTGCCAGGCTTCTTTCCCAGCCAGCTGCCAGGCTGAGGGCTCAGCTGTGCCCTGGGCAGCTGCTGCCAATGGGCCATTGGGAAGAGTTGCTGGGCAATGGCCCAGAGGGTTTAGAATGCCCAGCTTTGGGCACACCCACACAGGGATAAACTGGTCCCACCTGCTGAACTGGGACAGTAGACAATGGTTTTGAATTTGCATCCAGTCAGGGCAGAGAAATGGAATCCCACTCGGTCAGCACACTCACAATGTGGTAATGGCTTTGTTGAAACACTTGCAGAGAAATTATTGACCACAAAGTTATGCATCTCATTAAAACTACAACAGCAACAAAGAATATCACCACTAAAACCCCATTCTAAGAGGCTTATAATACTAAAATAGTAATGATAATTTTAAAATGTCAGTAAATCTGGGCAACTGTATGCACACACACTGGAAAAGACTCCCTCCCTGTGATATTCATCTCAAGAGGCAGTATCAGCATTTTCACACTCTGGCTTCAGGAACCACATCAGGAAATCAAACTAATATTATTCCATGTGTGCAGTGAACTTCTTTCTTCTTGTAACAAGAAAACAAAAATTATTTTCTTAATAAACATACAGCAGACAAAAGTGCTACTGAGAAGACTAAGAAGACTGAGAAAAAGAACAGCAATACTGATGAAAACAAAGCTCTCCTCCTTCCAGTCAGGAGTGGCTGGAATTGTCACACGTGGATGGCTTATGGCTGGTGTCCCACAGAGGCAGCTCTGCAAGGTGCTGTGTGGATGGGAGGGAGGTGAGCACTTCATGCTGCTGGGGGGACTTGGAAAAGACCCAAAAGGAATAAAACCAACCAAATAAATAAAAAGCAGATATGTATAAGCTCAAAATGCCCATTCAAGGCCAGGTAGGAATTCTCTTCAGGGGTATGATCTCAAGAAGAAAATGGCACTGCAGGAGAAAGCTCCCAGGCTGATGAATTCCAAGCCTTGGCCTTTCCCAGCAAATGCAGCACTCAAGGGATTGCAGGGAATATCACCAGAGAGCCTGTACTGCATGTTAAAATGTGTGAGGGGTATTAGAGGGGGCAAAAGTGGAGGAAAACCTCAGCCCCACCACACTGGACATGGATTGTGGTTTCTAAGAAGCCAAGCACAGGCAACTCACATTAAACTTTCCCTGCCTCATGTTCTCATTGATATTATACATCAAAGAGAGGTTGGGACGTTGCACTAGGAAGCAAGAAAAACAGCATTAGAGATGGGTTTAAGAGTAATTTTAGGGTAGGTTCTTTTCTTAGAAGATTTAAATCCAAAACCCATTAGTTATTACTAGACTAAACCACATTGAAAACACACAGGGCATTTGTTTCATTTTTCTAAGCAGCCCAGCATCTCTAGACTGACACTTGCCACTTTCCCTACACTTATTACCTCCTTTATCTTAGGGAATGGAGTCCCCAAGAATCAGGATTAGTCTCCTGTGAGGGTTGTTACATTATGTACAATAATAACCAAGCAGTAATCATTTTAAACTTAAGAAGATTTCAAATTAGAGTCAAGGAAATGTTCCTTCCCTGCTTTTATTTTCAGGAAAATCAAAAAAATTGTTCAGGAGAATTAGAGGGGAGAGGGCAATTCTTCCCTAGAGGTTCAAATATCTCTCCCAGGCAGCACAAAAAAAATGTTGGTATTCTGTACCACCCAGTGCCTGCCCACTTCTATGCCTGATTACCCCGATAAATCAGCAAACCTGTTTGTTACAGGCTCTCCTTCCATTACAGCTGTTGCTCTGGTTAACATCTTCTGAATCATCCAATTCATCAGGATCACATACACGGGGCTTTAATCCTTTGATTTTTTAAGTTACTTTGTTCTGAATTTTTCGCTTCATCCCCTCACTGACAGAGGAACTGAATAAAGATAAATAAGGCAGAGTAGCGTTGTTTTTTCTGCCCTGCTTTTTATTTTTGCAAGGGAAATAGGAAGGGGGGACAGGGTAACTCTCCATTTCACAGTTCTTTTTGTGGTATCACTCGGTGTTGATGGGGCAGCCTGAAATCTGAAGAGTCTGAAAAGCAGTGCTGACCTTCAGAAGCACAGGCAGCTCCACTGTGTTCTCTCAGACATTAAAATGCTATTTTTTAAAAAATGTCTATTAAATAGACAAATACCTTGGTGGTTATTCCAAGCTCTCTATCACTGCTATGTCTTTCAGTACTAATTTCTGTAAAAGGAACAAACCTGGGAATTGAGTTACAACTGAAGTGTAACAGCTACATAAATTCCAGGGAGTGTCAGGGTTGGGAAAAGGGAAATGGGGAGTGTGGCAGGTCAAATGCCTGCTAATGGGCTCTCGAGTCAGTCATCTGCTCAAATCAAAGTCAGACCTGAGCACAGCACAGGAAGGACACCAGAGAACTGCTTCTGCCACATGGCTTTAGGAGTGGTGCACAGTGTGTGTCCCCATGGGCTCAGCAGCCATGCCCAGCGGGGCTCCAGGCTGGACCACCTGGGTTAACTCCCTGGGTTAGTGCCAGGTGAAGAACAGGCTTTAAGAACAGTGACAACACGAACCTGCACCCCTTTGGGAGACCTCAGGAACAAGGCCACCTCCTCCCAGGGAGGGCTGGAGCAAACACAGAGTGAGCCCTGAAGAAACTCCCCTCCTGCTCTTCCCATCCAGAGCCCAGCACTGGGAATGCCATCCAGAGCCCAGCAGAGGGAATCCCACCCAGAGCCCAGCAGAGGGAATCCCACCCAGAGTCCAGAACTGGGAATCCCACCCAGAGTCCAGAATTGGGAATCCCACCCAGAGTCCAGAACTGGGAATCCCACCCAGAGCCCAGCAGAGGGAATTCCACCCAGAGCCCAGCAGAGGGAATCCCACCCAGAGCCCAGCAGAGGGAATTCCACCCAGAGTCCAGAACTGGGAATCCCACCCAGAGTCCAGAACTGGGAATCCCACCCAGAGCCCAGCACTGTGAATCCCACCCAGAGCCCAGAGGTGGGAATCCCACCCAGAGCCCAGGAGTGGGAATCCTGAGCTCTCAGCATTGCCACAGCACAAGAAGCCATAATTACAGTCTGGAATTAGGGGGAGGACAGCAATCTCTCCTGGTGTCACACATGGAACATACAGAGACAGGAGAAGAGAGGGATAATGACTAAACCTCAGACTGTTCCATGGTTTTACTATTGATCTGATACCCTTTGTTTTGAAAATCAGACTGTATTTCTTTGTGAAAATGAGCTCTACAGAGATCCCTGAGACTGAGTTGTTCCAAGTTTTAGCTACCTCTAGGAGAGATTTCAAAATCTAATACAGACTATTTATAAGAGCAAAAAATGAACTTTGATAGAGAAGGAACATCTCTAATATTTTTCATACCTCATGCTGGATAGGACTCACACCAGCATTTATAAATTCTTTAAGAATAAAATACCACTGTCTTCCTTTTCTATCCTCCTCATCTGCTTTTTTCCATCTCTTTTTTTCTCCTTTCAATAATGGCAAAACCTTATGACATTAAAAGAAAATATTTTATTGACCCCTATAATGGACTCAAGGTCTGACTCCAAGGTTAGCAAATGAAAAAGTATCTGTCTAACCATATTATGTCAGAAGGAACAAGTCTTTAATTATCAAGTTCCTATAACGATGATCAAGGATTAGCTTCTGATTGATTTCCCAAGAGTCATTAGCAATACATCGATCCCAAAAAAAAAGTCTATGACATCGACAAAAGTAGAATTTCTGCCTGTCATCTTCAAGGCAAAGAAAGACAGACAAAGAAAACATGAATAAACAAAGGAAAAATAAAGCATGTACACAAGTCTTCCTTGAAAAATCTGTCTGATATTTGCCACAGAAAGCTTCAAATAACTGCTTTTGATTTAACATGTGGTTTATTAAGCTCCCATTGAAAATATCTTGTGCTAAAGACTTTGAGCTCTTGTGTTGATTGAACAGAGTTGTACAGTATAAACCTCACTTGTAGTGGAAAACCATCAACTAATCAGCTGAACTTGAACACAAAGAATTTTGTGAAGATCCTCAGAATCAAAGAAAGCAATTTTTCCACAGTGTCTCTTCACCCCAGAGCTTTCACTGAATTAAACTGATTGACAGCTGCATTGAGGCTGTTAGAAATATGTAAATAAAAAGCAACATTTCCACTCTCAAATGGCTGAGTGAGAAGACAACATTGATTTCAAGTGAAGAGAGTGCACTCATTTTATTAGAAAATGCCACTTGTTTGCTATTGTAGAAAAATTCCCTCAAAGAGAACAGAGAGATTCAAAAGGAGCACATCCACCTTCAGGAAAAAAGTGCCAAATAGAAACACATCCCCGAATATCTGACTTCAAAAATAGAGATTGGACTTGGTAAAGGTCACTATTCTTCTTCAGAAAACAGGAAAAACTTTTTACTTTTAAGCTATAATTAGACTTCAATGGAAAGTTCCACTGTAAGCTCGAGAAAATTGCCAAACTTTCAATATAATGTGAAGAATTGTACAATCTTTATTCAAGTCTGGTCTGGACACATGTTATATTTTAACAAGTACTTTGCACTGGAAAAGTTCTCAGTCACAGCAAATTTTTAGTACCATTGGAACCAGATATTTCAAACTATGTAGAGAAACATTGTAAAAGAGACATCAAAAGGTTTACCTTGAAGCTCTCCAAGGCATCCAAGTACAGTGGGGATAAGAAAAACAGAGGCCTCCTGCCGACCTCCACATCCCCCACCCCATGGGCCTGTGGATTTTGGAGTCCTCCATGAGTGTCCCTGGCTGATGGAGGCCCCTCTGAGTGATGGGTCCTCATCACATCATCAGCAGAACTCTGTGCAGTTGCCAGTCTGTCTTCCAAGGAAGTCACAGCATACTCAGCTTAGATATTGAATTTCCTTTCACCTCTCCAGAGTATGGTCTTTCCAGCTCAGGGTTAAGCTTGTTTGCAGTTCTGGGGAAGTGGATTGCTGCTGTTGCTGTTGTCTGCTCTGTGCATGGCTTATGAACAAAGGACCTCGTTTCTAGGGCTCTTGCAACTCTTTAAATAGTCACTCCTTAAACGAAAATTTCCTGAAATCCAACCCTCAGATCTGAACTTCTTGAAAAGTAGGGGATGAATGGTCTGGATTTAAATCCTTTGAATCAAGTACCATGCTTTGTTCTTAATTCATCCAGACCTTGATTCAGAAGAAACACAGATCTGATTCTAGCATGAACACACCAGAGTCTCATCTTGAAAAATCCCATCCCAAGCTGGCAGGACCCTCTGTGAGGAAGAAAGTCACTCCTGCAAGATTTCTGCCTGTCTTGGGTTGAGCTGGCAAAATGCCGAATGTCCAAGACAGAATGAAAAGGGAAGAAGAAGGAGAGGGGAAAAAACCCCACTAAACTAGGTTTATGCTGAAACTAACTACATGTATTTATACAGAAAAGAGAAAATTAAGAGAAAACTACAATATAACACACACTTACACAAGTTACATATAACAAGAAATAACCTCCCACTCCCCAATTAATACAAAGTGTATTACTCTAGATCTATTCTAGATCTATAAGTACTATACTTTTACTATAAGTAAAAGACACTTAGCAAGAAACAGAAAGAGTAACAACAAAATGTTTCTACTTCCTTGAATTCAAACACAATGCAAGCAGCAGCAGCAGGAACAGCAGGGCCTACTTTAGCAAGACAAGAGGTGCACCACGTCCTGTCTGTAGCCCAGCCATAATGGAACTGATCTAACACTTCCCACTGCTGCATCATATCTTAGGTTTGCGTCATCTGGTATGAAATATTTCCTTGGTTACCCAGTCAGGTGACAGCTGTCTCTACCAATCTATGTAGATTCCCTGAGCCTGCCAATTTGAGGCCTAGCTAAAACCACTACACTGCCACCTACTACTCAAATCTTTCAAAACCAAAGGCAAGATCTCGCCAGAGAATAAGCCCAGACTCAGCCAGATGAGCCTGACCATGTAGACCCAAGCAGCACCTCTTCAGGAGCTCTGCAGCCCCTTGGCCCTGGGAGTTGGACACTCCTGCAAATCAACAAAGCCATAAGCACTTCATTAAAAACTGCAGGATCTTTCTGCCTGCTTGAATGTAGTACTCAGAATGTTAAGATATACTTTAATGCCATGTACTAGTGCAGACATTCCATAAACACCTAATCCTGCTCAAAAGACCTTTATTAAAGTTTAAATGTAGCTGCCATTCTCTGCTGCTTTCCAACAGGCCAAGAGACTCTCTCCAGAGAGGGTTTGGATTTTCCAGACAGTCGGGGCATACAGTGGTCAGACAAGAACCTGAACTTTGGGAGCTCTGCAGCATTCCCTCCAGTCATCATAAACCAGTTCTGATGGGTTCAAAAGGAAGCTCTGTCAGATGGGACTCGTGGGAAGTTACATCAGACCTGCATTTGCCCAAAGAAGGTCAGCAAGTCAGAGTGTTCAGAGAGAGCATGCAAAACATGGCACACATTGCAGGGTGTGGATAAAGAGGAAGGATCTTTCATAAGAAAGAAAAATAATTGACATGGCATATTTCATCTGACTGCAATTTTTCTCTATTTCCTGAAGAAACCAAAGCACAGAGAAAAATAACAATTTGCACACATTCATGCACAGAGAGTGTATCAGCACACAGATCCCCTCTCACTGTTTCTCCACTGCCTGCAAATGAATGCACTGGAGACTCTGCACTCCTAAATCTGCTTTACGTGTTACTGTGTTTATGTTTGTTACCCTATTGCTTGAAAACTGAAGTGTTTCTTACTGTTGGTCTTTTTAGTCCCAACGCTCTTCAGTTCCAGCAAGTTGGGAATGTCTTTACACCCTGGAGGGGATTTGTTGGTCAGACACACGGGAGGTTGCATTGTGGAGCAGCAAGGCCTCCTGGCTGACTTCCCAGGGAAGAGGTGGATCCTCTGTTCTGGCACACCCAACACCTGTTGAGGGACACTGATCGCATGGGGTAGGAGGTGCTGGCCCAGCTTCTCCTGGCATTCTGAGGAAATGGTCTCCTCACAGATTGTATGTGCTGGCAAGTCCAGCATCTGTTGCAGCTTCATTGCAGAAACTTGGTACTAAAAACTGCAAAGTCCTGCAGCTGGATCAGAGCAACCCCTGAGGTCAGCACAGCCTGGGGGATGAGGGGCTGAAAGCAGCCCTGCTGTGAAGGACTTTGGGAGGCACATGGAACAGAAAGTGGGACACGAGCAAGCAATGGGAGCTGATAGCCCAGACACAAACTGTGCTGTGGGCTCATTCAAAGCAGCGTGGGCAACAGGGTGAGAGAGGGATCCTGCCCCTCTGCTCCACGCTGGTGAGATCACACCTGGAGGGCTGTGCCCAGCTCTGGGGTACCCAGTATAAGAAAGTGTCCCAGTTCAGAAGGTAGGACCAGTTTATCCCTGTGTGGGTGTGACCAAAGTTGGGCATTCTAAACCCTCTGGGCCATTGCCCAGCAACTCTTCCCAATGGCCCATTGGCAGCAGCTGCCCAGGGCACAGCTGAGCCCTCAGCCTGGCAGCTGGCTGGGAAAGAAGCCTGGCAGAGGAGCTGGGAGAACTCCCCTCCAGGGACTCCTTGGCACCTCCACACCCACCTGAGGGCTCAGCTCTGCTCAGGGGCCAGCAACCATTCCAAAATCCCCCCTGACTCCCACAGTCACATCCCCCACTCTGGAACTCCCTGCCCTGGGGGACCCACTGGGGGCTCCCCCCTGCACCTCAGGGGGTCCTGAATCTTGGGTCTTGAATATTGGGGGTTTGGGGACTTGAGGACCACTGGTTGGATCCAGAGGAGCAGCAGAACCTGGACAGGAGGAGCCCACCACTCTCCACCAGACTGTGCCATCATCTGCACCAACAGGTTTGTCCCTTCCTTTTCCTTTGGACTTGGGGGAACCACGTGGGGCTCAGCACAGGGGCCGCCAAACCCCACTGTGTTTGTGCCCCAGGGGGCTGGGTTACACTGCTGGGTTTTGTGAGTTAAAACCAATTTCTTTTTGTGTCATTGCATTTATTTTAATATTGTTATTAAATTGTAACTGTGACTGATAATCTCTTTCATGTTGGGCTCATTTCTCCTGCCAGTTTACCTTTAAACCAGCACAGAAAGACACTGACCTGTTGGGGCAGCTCCAGAGGAGGCCAAGGAGATGCTCCAGAGCTGGAGCCCCTCTGCTCTGAAGACAGACTGAGAGAGCTGGGGGTGGTGTTCACCTGGAGAAAAGGCTCCAGGGAGATCTTAATGTGGCCTTTCTGTACTTAAAAGGTGGGTTATAAGAAAGATGGGAACAGACTTTTTTTAACAAATTCAAACAGGCAAAGGGGGAATGGTTTCAAACTAAAAGAGGGTAGATCTAGACGAGATATGAGGAAGACATTTTTAATGATGAGGACACTGGCATAGGTTGCCCAGGGAAGCTGTGGAAACATTCAGGGTCAGGTTGGGTGGGACTCTGAGCAACCTGATCTAACTGAAAATATCTCTGCTCATTGCAAAGGGGCTGGACTCGATGGCCATTAAAAGGTCCATCCAATCCAACCTACTCTATGATAAACCCCTGCCAGTCTGCAGGTTACAGCATTAACTGTGTTGGCCAGTGGAAGTGAGATTGAATTACACCCTATTATTTGTAGCCAGGTGTCATCTTCGCCAGATTTCTGTACACTGTCAACACACAATCTGCCTAAGCCTAATTGGCAATAATGAAACAGCTAAGCATGTTTTGATAGCACAGCAGGAGCCACTCATGACAGCAGGACAGTCCCTTAGCTGCACACAACTGCCAGGAGTGAATTCTGGGGGCAAATGGTCCCCCAAAGAGACAGAAAATAATGGGACCCACAAATCACACTGGTCCCTGCAGCCTCAGATGGACACCCTCTCATTGCTCGGGAGAAATCAAGCTCAGCATCCCTGTCCTTCCTGTCCTTACCTCCCCACTGGAATTGCCAATAAAAGGCTTATTGCAGTACTGCCTATAGATAAAAACAACAATCATTTGAGAAAGCTCTTGTTTGTCTCCCAGAAAAAGTGTCCAGCAGCTCTTTTCACATCAGCTACTATAACACAGTGAGCTGGTTTTATTCAGCCAAGAGTTTGGATGGAGGTTCAGTAGGGTCTAAACTCACACTGTCACTTAATCACCTGTCCAGAGTCTGAAGCTCATCTTCCTTTCCTATCTCAGCATCTTTGAAACCCTCTACAATGTATGTAAGTCTGAATTCTTATACCATAGGAAAACATAGCTCAGGTTTAGAGAGACCTATTTAAAGTGAGGGATGAATGCACAGAAATTCTACTCTGTTGTTGAAAGCACACTGACCTTGAGGACTGCAATAATGTCCAGAATTAGCTTGTCAACAGCCCAGAGATCCAATCTCAGTTTTCATGGAACTGTTCCCAGAGTAGGTAGATAATGCCCAATCTTCAAAGTAACTATGTCTCAAGTTTATCAAACAAGCAGAAAAAAGTGACACACCAAAGGGTCTATTCACTAAACAGTGGCTGACACAAATCAGCCAAGCATGTGAAGATCTATTTTTCTTGCTTGGGTGACAGAAATGTTGCACTACAAAGGGCTAGAATACCACTTGCAAGTAGATTGGGTGGGTCCAGCATGGACAGAATGAATTATTTCAGCCCAATCACAAATCTACTTTGAACATCAGAGTTTGGAATTTGATTCAGGTATTAAGTTCAGATTTGACTAGCAGAGACCAAGAAAAGCAAAACTGGGGGGGGGGGGGAA
>VWZD01006502.1:161588-181405 GCA_013396695.1 Sakesphorus luctuosus
TAACAATAGCAACACCTTGTACCAAATATATAAAAACAAAATCCTCTCCCCAAAAAAATGACTCATTTTCTCTTTTCCCAACTATCTGTGTGATACCTTGGAAAGGATTTGGGATTCTCAATGCACTGTATTTCATCCCAAAAGGCTGTGAGACCCCGTAGTGCTGCAGAGGAGTGTTCACCACAACCTCCTGGCACCTCCTGAGAGCCACTGCAGCCTTGGGGCAGGGAAAACACCTCTCCCTTCCAGGTTGGGCTCCTGGAATTTCTAAGCATCTCCAGTGAGAATGACACAGAGAGAAATTCCAGGACATTAAATAATAGGTCAAAGGAACTGTGGTTCTGAGCCCACACTCACTGCACTGTACCAGAGGTTTCTTCATGGTTCACCTCTTTATCCTCCTTTCTAGGATTATTACAGACACAGCAATAAAGGCTACCTTGTTTCATCACTCTCTGTTTTTATTATTTGGTATAATGTCAGTGATACGAATCAGAGCTTTCTTCTTGTGCACATTTTACAAGAAACAGTAGTTTAGAAAAGACTACAGCACCATCCTTTGCCTCAACCAACTGTCTGTGGAACAGAGAGCCCATGACACTTTCCTCTTTAGCTGAAGGTTTGCTCTTTATGGCAGAGAAAATCTACTCTCTTCCCAGCTCAGTCTCCAGATACCACCTTGATTTGGATTTGCCATTTCAGGTAAAGGGTCAGAAATACACAAATGCAGCAGAACCTGAGCTCTGCCACACTGAGGCTGAGAACCACTTTGATCTTTTGGAACCCCAAAGCCCTTCTGAGATTTTGGAAAGACACACAAAATGCCACAAAATCTGCTCCAATGGCCATTTCAATACTGTCTGTGTTCCAAATGCAGCTCCTGGGATACAGCCCTACAAATAAACCAGTTTTGCTTGTTGGCAGATCTACTGATGTTCCATTTGCACAGCCCCAGGATTCACCCCATGGTTCCGTTCATGCCCAAATGGCCTCCATCACCCTACACTTACTTCATTTAGTGAGTGACATCTATTACCCCCCTGGAGAAGTCAAACAGAAAACAACATAAAAAATAAAATAAAATAAAATAAAATAAAAATAAAATAAAATAAAATAAAATAAAATAAAATAAAATAAAATAAAATAAAATAAAATAAAATAAAATAAAATAAAATAAAATAAAATAAAATAAAGTGTTTAGCTCTCAATTTGGGCATAAAGTATAAGGTTCAAGAGCCAGAGATCTCACAGTGCATGAATTCAGCAAACAGCTGAACTGCTTCCTACCTGAAATAGCTGAAAGGCTTCCTGACCTGAAATAAGTTTTCAGACAAGGTGAGTAGCTCCAAAGAATGTGCAGTAGCTCTGGAACCTGCCCTGTACCCAGCTGGGATGGAAGTTCAAGCATTGGCAGGAATCTTAAAGGAGATGGTGGAAGAGGGAAAAGAGCACATGGAAAAGTTTACCTTTGAAAAGGGGTTCTTTTCTTCCTAAGAAGAAAACACAGAAAGAGAAAACTATTCTTGAGGGTGGGATTCTATCTGCAAACATCACAGGAGGAAGGAGAGGACATCAAGGCACCAAGCAGGAAAATGGGTTGGGGAAAGAAAACTAAATTTAGGGGAAGAAACAGGAAATAGATGAGTAGACAGTGGGAACTGAGGGAAGAAGAAGTGACAGAAAAATGGAAAGTGAACAGTGAGGGGTTACCTGTACCTTCTTTCCATAGGATTTAAGGAGTGTGTCTTTCACTGAGTGAGTCACTTCCTGAAGGTCATAGCTGGGATCAGTGCATGAGAAAACCATGAGCATTGTGGACTTCATTTTACCTTTTATTTTTGGGCCAGGGTATTGGTGTGCTCATTGAATTTAAGCTCGGGCAAACAAGTAAATAAATACATAACACAAGTGCCAGGCACCTATGTGACTTAGCAGAGAAATATTTTTCCTTTTTTCCTTACTTTAGAAAGCATTTTTGATGCTGACATAAAAGATAAAACTAATTCATAGACCCTCTGAATTTAACTGAGAATATCAGACTTGTCAGCTGAGTACTCAGCTGTGATTTACTTTCCAGGTAGATGTAGTGGTGTTCCCCAGGGGTCTGTGTTGGGGCCAGTCCTGTTTAACATCTTTATTGATGATTTAGATGAGGGGATTGAGTCCATCATCAGCAAATTTGCTGATGACACCAAGTTGGGAGGGAGTGTCGACCTGCTGGAAGGCAGGAGGGCTCTGCAGAGGGATCTGGAGAGACTGGAGAGATGGGCTGATTGCAATGGGATGGAGTTCAACAAGGCCAAGTGCAGGTCCTGCCCTTTGGCCACCCCAAGCCCTGCAGCGCTCCAGGCTGGGCACAGAGTGGCTGGAGAGCAGCCAGGCAGAAAGGGACCTGGGGGGACTGAGGGACAGGAAGCTCAAGAGGAGCCAAGAGTGTGCCCAGGTGGCCAAGAAGGCCAATGGCATCCTGGCCTGGATCCAAAGTAGCGTGGCCAGCAGGCCCAGGGCAGTGAGCCTTCCCCTGGACTCTGCCTTGGGGAGGCCACACCTTGAGTGTTGTGTTCAGTTCTGGGCCCCTCAGTTGAGGAAAGAGATTGAGGGGCTGGAGCGGGGCCAGAGAAGAGCAACGAGGCTGGAGAAGGGAGTGGAGCACAAGTGCTGTGGGGAGAGGCTGAGGGAGCTGGGGGTGTTTGTGCTGGAGAAGAGGAGGCTGAGAGGTGACCTCAGCACTGTCTGGAAGTGCCTGAAGGGAAGTTGTGGCCAGGTGGGGGTTGGTCTCTTCTCCCAGGCACTCAGCAATAGGACAAGGGGGCACGGGGGGCTCAAGCTCTGCCAGGGGAAATTGAAGTTGGAGAGCAGAAAAAACTTCTTTGCAGAGAGAGTGCTCAGGCATTGGAATGGGCTGCCCAGAGAGGGGGTGGATTCCCCATCCCTGGAGGTTTTTCAGCTGAGCTTGGCTGTGGCACTGAGTGCCATGATCTGGTAAAGGGAGTGGAGTTGGCCCAAGGGTTGGACTTGATGATCTGGGAGGTCTTTTCCAACCCAATCCATTCTATGATTCTATGATTTTTTTTCTGCCAGATTGACAGTTCCAGCACCAGAGTATCCTTCATTATCTTCAGTAAATAATTAGTCTACAGCTTCATTTCAAGGTAGGAAGTTACTTCCTTTAAGACTATCCTCTTCCCAAGAATAAATGACTCCTAATTCTCACTCACTCAGGAAGATGCCATCTGGATTCAAAGCCTCAGAGCAAACACACAGCTGAAGACACGATCACAGCACATCCTGTGCTCCACAAACAGCATTCCCAAGTCCCTCTGATTACAGCACCCAGAACACCTACTGCTCAAAACTGGCTTGTGCTCTTAGTCTGCTCAAGCAGATCATTCCTTGAAGGTGGAAAATAATTGACATTTTAGCCTACATGGACTTCAGTGGCTTTCCACCAGACAGGTGTCTTATCTTCCCAGGTTTGATATAAATTCCAAGTACTGTAAAGTTAAGGGTGTTCAAGTTTTGGTAGGTCTTGACATTCTCAAAACCAAACCAAACCAAGAAAAAAAATAAATAAAAGGAAAACATCAGAGGCAGCCATACTTTAATGCATTCCTGAAATTTTTTATATGAATACGTAGGCAAATTTCTGCAAAGCATCTTTATGGCCATCTCTTGGAATTACAGAACCCCATGTCAGCTGCAGCAATTGAAAATGTAACTGAGAATAGAGCTGTTTAAGACCAGCCAAGCTGATACTTCATATAATCTTTCACAGTGATGAGATCATATTCTACTACCAAGCTAACACTATAATCAAGATAAGCCCCAGTTTTAGAAGGGCCATGACTGGCACATTCCTTCCCTCTGCCTTAAAGGCACAATCCTGCTCCTACAGGAATCAAGTGCCCAATGTTTTTTCTATAATTCCTTCAGATTTTAGTAAAAAAAATACTTATTTTGCCATTACATATAAAAATAGAAGAGCAAGCTAATTTAATGAATAAAATATCCTTGAAATCCCAGGTCTTATTTTAACTTGTGGAAATTTAGCTGATTTCCTCAGTGGCTCATGCTCCGCTTTACCCTGAGCTCATTGCTGCCTCAACATCCAACACCCAGGAAAGGCTCTTTTTGGAGCATTCCCTCCCTGCCTGGCACAGGAGGCTCTGCTCAGGCAGCCCCTGCAGAGCTGGCACCACGCATTTCTGCTCCTCATCTGGGGCTGCTCTGCCCAGGGTCACCCCAGCACAGTGACTTGGCAAGCTGCAAACAGGCAGATGTGCTTGTAATTACCAGAGTCCTCAGTTTACTACAATGTCCCAGTTCAGCAGGTGGGACCAGTTTATCCCTGTGTGGGTGTGACCAAAGCTGGGCATTCTAAACCCTCTGGGCCATTGCCCAGCAACTCTTCCCAATGGCCCATTGGCAGCAGCTGCCCAGGGCACAGCTGAGCCCTCAGCCTGGCAGCTGGCTGGGAAAGAAGCCTGGCAGAGGAGCTGGGAGAACTCCCCTCCAGGGACTCCTTGGCACCTCCACACCCACCTGAGGGCTCAGCTCTGCTCAGGGGCCAGCAACCAGTCCAAAATCCCCCCTGACTCCCAGACTCACATCCCCCACTCTGGAACTCCCTGCCCTGGGGGACCCACTGGGGGCTCCCACCTGCACCTGAGGGGACACAATCTTGGGGTTTGGGGACCTCTGGGACCACTGGTTGGATCCATAGGAGCAGCAGAACCTGGAGAGGAGGAGCCCACCACTCTCCACCAGACTGGGACATCATCTGCACCAACAGGTTTGTCCCTTCCTTTTCCTTTGCACTCGGGGGAACCCCGTGGGGCTCAGCACAGGGGCCACCAAACCCCACTGTGTTTTCACCCCAGGGGGCTGGGTTCCACTGCTGGGTTTGGGGGTTAAACCCAATTTCTCTTTGTGTCATTGTATTTATTTTAATATTTTTATTAAATTGTAACTCTGACTTACAATCTCTTTTGTGTTGAGTTCATTTCTCCTTCAGGTTTCCCTTTAAACCAGTACATGTATATAAATCAGGAAAGGAGAAAGATACTGTTAAAAGAAGACAGCTATCAAAGGAATGACTTTGCTTCCAATTAGGTTCATGTGGAAAAAGCCTTTTCAATGTCCAGCTTCCGCCGGACCTAACGAGGTGCTCTCATTTGTCTTGCAGGGGTCCAAAGATTAGCCCTTCATTAGGGCAAAGTCAAGTGAAATGACTAATTTAAAAGTCATTCCCCTACTCCATAGATTTTTGTCTTGCTTTTAACTGAGAGGACTTGCTGGTTGGTCATTAATCCTCTCTGACAGATGCTGCTGTTTAGCTCTGATCACCTTTTGAAGTGCACACACTCAGAACCAAAAGAAATTTTATGTTAGGGAAACAAGAAAAAATGGCAGTTTGATAATGGTGTTAATTTTTCTAAGGCACGATCCTGCCACAGTAATTAGATTCTGCTTGTTACAAATTCTCCTTCATTTTCCTATTCTCCCTGTCTGTTTTATATTTCAGACCTAACACTTATAACTCAGCAATCTCTCAGATCAAACAGGCAGAGTCAATAGCTGGCAAAGTAGGTGGATTTCCAAAAACCTATCAGGAAGCTCTCTGAAAATTCACATAGGTAGACTTGACACACAACAAACTTGCCTTTAAAAAGTATTAAAAATAACAGCAATGCAGGTGAAAAAGAGTAACTTTTACAATTTGTGGTCCTTAAATCCCTTCTCAGTTGAGAGAGCAATTTTTTCATTGCAAATCATGTTTCAGAAGGCTGCAGTGAAGAAGAAAGCAACTACTCCTACAATGAGACATGAAGGAAGAGAAAAGCCACCCTGTCCTAATCAAACCTGCTAGAGGAATTGCTTCCACCCTCTCAGACTTGTACCATCTCGTGGCAGTTCCTAATTGACTTCCTGGCTCAAATGGCTCTTCATTAACTCTGCAGAGGCCACAGGCAGGTGAAGATAGAATGGTTTTACTCCAGCATGTGAAGTCCCTGGGCATCACTGCAGGTAACCCTGGTGTTCCCCACCCCACCAGTGACACAGCCAGTGCTGTCCACTCACCCTCAGCACAGCCAGGCCCTCAATAGCACACATGACCTTTCTTCTGTGGGGTTGATACTCAGAGGGTCTCCACTACCCAAAGGGAAGCTGAGCAGAAACGTGCTGAGGTTGTTTTGCAGCCCTTTGCTATTTAAGGGCCCGTTTGTTGTGTTCCTTTGCCACCCCTTTTCTCAGGGCTGTATCTCTCACACAGCTGTTCCACATTGAGTGGGGGAATTAATCTGGAGACTCAGGAAAGCAACAGTTTGGCAATTCCAGTACTGCAAAGGCAAAGCTGAATTGCTTGCTTTTGCAGCACCTGCTGAGGGGACCTTTTACTGCTTTCATAATGTGGAACAGGAGTTTGGCCCCAAGGGGAGGATCTTGCTATACACACCAACCCCCAGGTTCTGCCTCATTATAGTTATTGGCTTCCCAATTAACTTGCTTCCTGTGCGAGCTGGGAGGAAGGCATTTTTCTCACTGAGATTTCAGGCTCTGCATTTTGTGAAGTTTTTTGTTTCAAGGATTGTGTATGTCCTTAATTGGTCTTTGTCACTAGAAATTCAAAGTATTTCTCCCAGGCCAGTTGCTACACATGCAGCATCACATCCACTTCTTCCACACAGGTAAACTGAGGCACAATACAGAACATCCTGTCATAGTGTGCAGACTGCCCATAATCCAGCCCAGTTCTCAGGGCACAAATTTATAAATATATTAACAAAGATAAAAATGCCTGAAATAAAACTTCTCCTTTAAATAAGCTGTGCAACACTTGCAGACAATACAAGCAGCACCTGTGATGCAGCACATACCTACAAACTGTTAAACTGTGCCATTGCAGTAAAACTGTCAGCCCTGATTATTTAAAAGGTGTCTACCTGCAGGCTTTGCTTTCATTCCTTGTTGTTGAGAGCACATCCCACGTGTCTGACCAGACTGCCCAATGCTCTGTTCATATTACACTTGGCCCCTGCTCCTGATTTATCAGCCACAGAGACAAAAGTTTGGCTTCCCTTTCTGAACAACAAAGATTTACTCCTGATGGCAACGCTCTGCAGTCATATAAAACTCTTATACACATTTCTCAACACACCCACAGCAGTGCCATAAACACAGGCGAGTGTTGCAGCCAGGGCAGGGACTACTCGTGGCAAAATATGTAGATAATGCAAGTGTTGCAGTTGATTTTAACATATAATAGAGTTGACATTGCATGAGCCATAGTTTCCAAGCTCACTTGTTCCTCCCTGCCCACTGCTTTTCTTCAGGTGTTTTCAGCTCTGTCTGCAGCCCCATCTCCCTCTCCACATCTGCAGCTCCCATTTGAACTCCAGTCCAGCCACATTCATCCCAAGCATCACAGAAAATGGGAATACTATCCAGTCCGTCTCTACAGTGGAGTTAAACAACTTGTACAGCCTTCACACCGTGTGTAACACCCTGTCTTAAGCAGTTAGCATTTTGCCAGCTCAACCCAAGACACCAAGGCAGAAAGAATGTTTATGCCATCTTTGTGTTTCTATTAAACAGTAACATGAATGAAGCAATATGGCCTTGTTGTCCCTGATGGACACAGGCAGGTCAAATACTCATAAATGTTCCAGAATTTGTCCTTTCACAACCACTACAATAACTTGAAAGTTTAAAGGGAGCTTTGCCTCATTCAGTAGCTTTTAGCAAGAGTTTTATTAAAGCAAAACATGGTTTAAAATAAATACTCTAGATTATCTTTGATGTGAACCTGATTTATAATGCTTATCCCTCCTAATTAGACTAGCCAAAATTTTTAATACCACTTTGCATGCCTCAGAGGGGCAGAAAGATAAAGATTCCATTTTCTCTGAATGAGCCATTACTAGCTGTGAAATTGCTACAGCAAAACTCTTTGTGGTCTAGCTGTATTTGTTCTGCATAATGAACAGAATGCCGGTGGTTTCCCTCTCCACGCAGCTCCCCACTCAGGCTGACTCCTTTTGCTAGTTAAAAACGGAGTTACCAGGGGCAAAGAAGATTTAGTGGTCAAACCCCAAGTCTGCGGCAGAGTCAGGAATAGAATTTCAAGCTTCTCAGCTATTCCCAAAGGCCTGTTTTAACCACCACAGAGCACAGTTCTGGCAGGGTGCAACCACAGCCCGGTGCTGTGCCAGGGGGAGCAGCCTCTGCAGTGCTGGGAGCTCCACTCTGGTGAACACTGAACATGCACAGTGCCCTCCCATCCCCCAGCTCTCTGGGGAGCTTTTCCTGTGTGTCACAGGAGAATAAATGCCTGAGACATTATCTGCCCATTCGGAGAGCTCAGAGAATGTGTATGACATCATGGGCATGACTCCCCCACTAATCACATTAAATGCTGTTTAACTTAACACTGCTAAGCTTTGTCTGATAACATTGTACATACCATTTTATTGTAAATTAGATTATACAAACCTCCTCACAGTTTAGGTCAGTTCTGGTGTGAGGTCCTTGCTCTCCCTCCTCTCTCCTACCCCAAACAGTCATTTTGGTGTCCAAGCAAGGGCATTTCTACAGAGGGAAGAACAAGAAGAAACAAAGGTTAAGCCATTATTTTTCTAAGTCAGCACTGCAGATTGCAGTGAGTGGACAGAAGACTCCACACATCTGTTCTTCTTCTCTCTCTTCCCTTGGAATAAAATCAATAGGTTTTGGTTTTCCCTTGAATCTGGCTGGATTTCATTACAATCTGCCTGTGAGGTAGCACACACTTAAGAGCTATCATTTCTTTCTATCAGGCCTAAACTGAGTTATTCCAGTTGGTAGCACAGTGTTCTTCTCCTGGCCTTAAGGTTTCTGATTTGTTACAAAGAAAGTTGAACAACTGTTAAGTTTATTTTCATTTTTGCATTTGATTCTGTTTTTTCTAATGAAAGAACCAGACTCCAACTACACTAAACCGTAGCCCCGTAGCCACTGGCACACTGAGACTTCCCAGTTTCTGGGAATATTTTAATTTTCATGTTTTGACACACTTAATGCTGAGACACCTGAAAAGTGTCTCATCTTTTAGAAAACCTCAGCAATAGGATTTCCCAGCACATTTAGACAACTGCATGAGAAGGTGCTCATTGTCTTTCTTCCCTAATTTTATCATGGCCATAAATATCTTATGCTCTTAAAGCAGAGGTTTGAGAACCCAGACTAAGAGTCATAGAATCATAGAATGAACTGCGTTGGAAGAGACCTCTGAGATCATCAAGTCCAACCCTTCATCCAACCCCACTGTGATCACCAGATCATGGCACTCAGTGCCACGGCCAGTCCCATCTTAAAAACCTCCAGGGATGGGGAATCCACCCCCTCTCTGGGCAGCCCATTCCAATGCCTGAGCACTCTCTGCAAAGAATTTCTTTCTGATATCCAACCTAAACTTCCCCTGGCAGAGCTCAAGCTGTGCCCTCTTGTTCTGCTGCTGGTTGTCTGAGAGAAGAGACCAACCCCCACCTGGATGCAACGTCCTGTCAGGGAGTTGCAGAGAGTGATGAGGTCCCCCCTGAGCCTCCTCTTCTCCAGCACAAACACCTCCAGCTCCCTCAGCCTCTCCCCACAGCACTTGTGCTCCACTCCCTTCTCCAGCCTCGTTGCTCTTCTCTGGCCCCGCTCCAGCCCCTCAATCTCTTGCCTCAACTGAGGGGCCCAGAACTCAACACAACACTCCAGGTGTGGCCTCCCCAGTGCAGAGTCCAGGGGAAGGGTCACTGCCCTGGGCCTGCTGCCACACCATTGCTGAGCCAGGCCAGGATGCCCTTGGCCTTCTTGGCCACACTTCTGAGGTCTCATCTCAGCTGTGCTCAGCTCTGGGTTTCTGCTCTCAGTGCAATCAGCAATGGCTCACTGTCACGGTGGGCTCTGCTTCCCATCCATGTGCAAATCTCTGAGGCTGGTGATGCCTCAGACAAAGCTCTACCCCCAGTACCAGAACCACCAGCTCTCAGCACCAAAACCAGTGCTCTGGTTTTTGAAGTCAGAACCACTGCTCAGGTGGGATGAGGACCAAGCCTTTGTGCTTTCCCCAGCTTCTACACTCAGGACAGATAAATCCTATCAGAATTAACTGAGAAAGCAAATGTAAGTGGGGCTCCTCCCTCCTGACCCCAGAAGCACATGGGGCAGTTGTCTGTCACTAATAGAGCTCTGCAGAAAGGAGTCTCTGCAGGCAGATCTCACTGTGCTGCAGCTCAGGGCTCTGCACACCCTCAGGGTAACTTCCTGGCAAGACATGGAATTAAGGAATGCTCCAGTTCACAGAGGGCAGGAAACACAACCCAGGGCACCGCTCAGAGCAAAGCACAGCAGCCACAGGTGCCAGCAGGGCACTGGGTATGGCACTGAGGGCAGGCTCTCATGTCCTTGAGCAAACCACCTGCGTTCTGCATTCCAAGGGTTCCCATCTGGGGAAAGGCAACAGCAACACTGCCCAAACACAGCAAAGGATGCTGCAAAATAAACATGGGGAGATCTCACATGGAACTCCATCCACCAGAACTGTGAGTACTACAGACTGCATTTGGGAAAGGTTAATGCTATAGAAACCAGATTCTGTTAACTCATGGTTTCTCTGGACAGATTTTAATGAAACTCCTGTTATGAAACTCAAGTGGGTCTCCTGAAAAACAATCACACTTCATCCTGAAGGAGGGTAATGCACTTTTCAGTGGCAATCAGATGCAGGCAAGACAGTGCTCTCTTGGCTGTGTCCTCCCCATCCTTCAGCCATGTCAAGAACTCATCAAAAACACACCTTTACAGTGCTTTTATAGCCTGTTCATTCCTCTCTCCACAGAGATACAGGGATGAAGCAGAATGATTTGTAGAGCAGTTGGTTGCTTCCTCATGGAATTATCTTACAATTATCATTTCTCTAAACAAGTTTGCAAAGGGTGTGGCTGTTTCTCTGAAAACAGGAGACAAATGCTCTATTTGAAATAACAGGTTCATTAGAGAAAAGAACAAACCTAGGAAGGTACAGAGAATTTAAATACAGAAAAGAATAATTACAGAATAATTAGAAAATCCGCTTAATTACATTTTTAAATGTTTCTCTGGTTTTTTATAAGTTTTTTTTAATACAAATTAACCCAGTACTATATCAATGGACTTCAATAATGTTCCACACATTAACCATTAGCAGTTAATGTGAAAAGTCATCCAAAATGCCCAAACTGGAGCCTGTTGGCACAAGTAGGAAAACAGGGAGGAGTGGGGGTGGGGTGCTATTTACTTTATTTTTCCCTTTTCTCTCCCTCTGCTCTTTATCTTAGAATGTCCCACTTCCAGAATAACTCTGAGCTTAGACTTCCTAACTCCATCTCACACACCAACATGCTTCAGTTTTATTTCTCCAGTGAGAGAATCAGTGTCACTCCTAAAGACAGAGACACTGAGACACTTGACCACAGAAAATCAGACTCTGTTCCAACGTGTAAATCTGTGCCTTGGCCTGAACAGTTCCCAGTCCCAGAGACTGAGTGAGGCATTTAAAAAATGGTTCCAGGTGATAAGGTGATAGCAAGAAACTCAGTGAATCTTTGTATCTATTTTCAATTTAGAGTCCTAGAGCCTTTTTGCAATGAGAATGGATTTAAAGCAGCTGCACAGATGAAAACAGAGCAATGATGTGAGGATTAACTGATAATCCTACAGGTATCACATGGGAAATTGGCAGACTATTAACTATGTATGAAATCCAGCTCAGAAATGAGCCTCACTGCAAGAATGGAAGGGACAACAAGTGACATAACTGGTGATCATAACCAAGAGAAGTTTCAGCATCAGTGATGTCAGAGCTCCCACACACTCAGAACAGGGGCAGTAATGGGATTACTGCTGTTTCATATTCCATAAGTGATCTGGAAACATTGTTTGTGGGTGGCTGATGATATAAAATCATTCCCAAAAATTAAACCTAAAATTTACAGAGTGAGAGGATGTTAATGTAGTAAATTTAACTCAAAGTTCATGTATAAAAAAGAATGGATGAGGAAAAACCCATTCTTGCCGTGCTTTAAATCAGTCATGAAAGAAATCCTGGAGGAGTGGATCACTCTCCCCAAAAAAAAAACAACAACAAAAAAACCCCACCAGCACAGTGTTAGCAGTTGGGGGAAACTGTCCTGTTTGGAATTTCTGGAAGAATGAGGACAAAGCAGAAAATGTCTTTATTTCTGTGAATAAATCCATAGTATGCCCATCTCTTCTATACTGGGCACAGTTCCAGTAATTGTGGAACTACAAAGCCACAGAAAGGGCTGCAGTGTCCCAAAGCTGCACCAGAGGTGTTAGAAAGCCTTAGCACAAGGAAAGCATAAACATGCCAGAGCCTTTCAACCTGGAAAACAAGTATAATAACAATTAAGTTCGAGACAAGCTGTAACAGCATGGAAAAGGTAAACAGCAATGATTATTTAAAAGTAGTCTTAGCAGAAATAACAGGGCACCAACTCCAACTGGCAGGCAGCAAGTGTGTTCAAAAGCAAACAAAAGGAAGTTAATTCTCACACAATGCCTAATGATGTTGTGGAACTCATTGCCACGGGATGTTATGGCAGCCAAAAACACAAGTGGGTTTTAAAAAAATGATTACACAATTTTATGGAAAAAGGTCCATCAAGGAATATCAAAAACAATGATAGAGCTGCAGCCTCCAGCTCAGGAAGGTCTCTGAAGCAGAAAGCACTGGAAGCTGGGAGGGTTTACCAAAGGAAGTAGCACTCTGTACTTGTCCTGTTTTCCCTACACAAGTTATTTGCCATTATCAAGAGGCAAGATATGGGGCCAGACAGCCCTTGGCTTTTTGTGTTTGACCAGTACTCACTGATGCAGATATAAACATATCCCCTCCATGGCCATGGCTCATTCCATAAAAAGCTGCTACAGCATAAATAGAATCATAGAATGGATTGGGTTGGAAAAGACCTCCCAGATCATCAAGTCCAACCCTTGGGCCAACTCCAGTCCCTTTACCACATCATGGCACTCAGGGCCACGGCCAAGCTCAGCTGAAAAACCTCCAGGGATGGGGAATCCACCCCCTCTCTGGGCAGCCCATTCCAATCCCTCAGCACTCTCTCTGCAAAGAAGTTTTTTCTGCTCTCCAACTTCAATTTCCCCTGGCAGAGCTTGAGCCCCCCGTGCCCCCTTGTCCTATTGCTGAGTGCCTGGGAGAAGAGACCAACCCCCACCTGGCCACAACTTCCCTTCAGGCACTTCCAGACAGTGCTGAGGTCACCTCTCAGCCTCCTCTTCTCCAGCACAAACACCCCCAGCTCCCTCAGCCTCTCCCCACAGCACTTGTGCTCCACTCCCTTCTCCAGCCTCGTTGCTCTTCTCTTGCTGCACACCCTTAGGAGAATAATATAACACATGGCAGCATGTTTTATTTGGGTAGGACTAGAATTAGTTCTTTAATTTGGTATATTCTGAATCTGTGTTTTCCAAAGAATTATGGTGTTATCTTCCTTCTTACTCCCTAATTACAGTAAAAGAGACAAATCCAGTGGAAAAAAACAGCTCCAAATTCCAGTTGTTAGCCACACAACGACACAATCTCAGAGTTCAGCCTAAGAACCTCTGAAGAGCTCCTGGAGTCACTTCCTATCAGGTTTGTTTGTGGTCACACTGCAGATGTGCTTCAGAACACTGACTAAAACTTCCAGCCCTGCCCTAAGTCTAGGTTAGAATTTGAAGTCAGGGTAAGCCTCCAACAATAGAGACAAACAGTCCTGGAAGACTTTGTTCCTTACAAACTTCAGCATCCTGAACATGCTTCACAACTTGAACGAACTCCTTATCTTCTGCTTCTCCATTAGGGAAAACAGAGAGGGAAGGGACTCCCCAAGAACTGGGCACCCCACAGGTGACAAATCTGCTATAAAAGATTCCACACCACCCTGTTCTTCATTGTTTCTCAAACCATGGCCAAAAAAAACAACTGTTAAAAAAGAAGATGGTAATGAAGGCATTTCACCAGGATGCCCTTACTGGAATTTCTGTCATGCCCATTGGTTCAACATCTGTCTTGGCACAAATTTGCAGCAGAAACTACAACACAAAGGTACACACAAGGCACAGACACTGCAGAGAGAAAAACTCTGCATGCAGTCAGTAGCCACATGGCAAGCTGCAGTGATGTGTGGAGTTGAGGGGTGGAATTACACAGGTACAAGTTCTCTGGTGCACTTGGCTAAAGGCCTAATGACTCAGTAGTCCTGCAATTCTAGCCCAAATCTCAAGGAAAAATGTTACAAATTAAGACAACTGTATCATGCACCACTTTACCCCAAAAGAGAAGCCTTCCCATTCCTCATTCAGCACCCAGGACTTGGAGCTGGATCAGCCTGGACATTTTGTGTCCAGATTCAGTCTTGTGTTCAGCCATGCCAAGGAAAGGTGTAAGTTTTTAGGAAGAAGTATCTGTAATTTTCAAAGGGGACAGAACCAAGGCACAACAACCCACATGAGGGTGAACAAAGCTCTGCTGTTTGTTCTCTTTGCTTGCCATGCCTTGATCCTGCAAGGACAACAGCTCAGTTACAGCAATGCTCTCCAAATGGGAGTTCTCACCAGTTAGGGCTGAGCCAGAATGGTTCTCTTCCTGCTTGTTAATCCATAGTGGGATTTCTAAAACCAGCAGATCCATGTCTGACACCAAACTAACAATAACTGGAAAAGGAAGGGTAAAAAATCACATCATTGTTTGAAAATCACATCATTTCTTTAGGCACCTGAACCCAAGACCCAGGTAAGTCAGTCTGGAGCTTTATCCTTAGACCTTTACCATCATTCTGCCACCAATTCTAAACTTTCCACAAAAACATATTTCTATGCATGGACTGAAATTCTGTTGCCTTCCAGTAGAAATCCATCCATAAGGCAGAGCAGGGAGATTCCTCAGGTCAAGGGCTCTGGTTTGTTACACACCTGTTAACACAATATCCAGCACAAACAGGGTCTGGGGTCTGGAAGTGGTGCTACAAAAGATGATGATGATGATGATAATAATAATAAATTAAGTAAAACCAACACAAACGGGGTCTGGGGTCTGGAAGGGGTACTACAAAAGATAATAATAATAATAATAATAATAATAATAATAATAATAATAATAATAATAATAGATTAAGTAAACCAATCAAAGACAAAGACCAATAAGCCATCCTCAGCTCCCCTTAAGACATTTTTTTGATTCACCCCCCTACAGAGGAGGTTGCCCTATTTATCTGCCAGGAGAGCTCAGACATTCCTTGCATTTGCAGCACAGATGGTCACCACACTGCAAAAGGCAGAAGGGCTCACAGAGGATGTGTCTGGTTTCTGGATTACAGAAACCTGCTCAGAGCTGCTGCTCCACCAGGGCTGCTCCGCATCCAAAATCCCAGACAAACACAGAAAGCCATGAACATCCTTTGAACAACATCTCCTAGAGGAAAAGAACCCTGTCCAGGGAAAAGGAGCTGCACAGTGACCTTGGTTGCAAGTCTTAATTTATGAGTGTACATAGATTGTTTTGAGATCCTGAGGTGAATAGAGCTAAGGAAGCAGAATTATTGATATTAAAGCTCAAGGCTCTGTTGTTTCTTTATCCTCAGATATTCCTCACGTCTGATTTTTCATTCATGGCCATTGCTACTTCAAATTATTTCAGCTGTCTAGGTCTTTCCTTTACCAAATGGAATAGCCCCAGGCACAGGATATGCCATATCTAGATTTGCTCATTGTGTTTATTTATCTTACTCTTTTCTAATTAATTTACTGATTTGACCCCAGTCCTGCTCTTCCTTTGATTTTATAGTCAGATATCAAATGTGGCTGTAATTATTATGCAAATAAATGCCTCAATATTTTTGCTACCTGCCTAAAAATGTGCTTCTCCAATGTGAAGGAAGGGGTCTGCAAGGTTCATCAGGGTATAAAAATCCTTGCTGATTCTTCTGGAAACTGAAAGGCAGAGCAGTTTGACAGTAACCATTTCAGTTCCCAAGGTGGGCAAGGCAAGCTGTAATCAAAGACTGAACCTGGGAGAACTGCAAGAACTGAAACAAAGCAGAGCAGAACGTTAATTTTGTACCACTGTGACTCGTGACAAAAATTGGACATACGTTTCTGGGCTGCTTTAAGAAATTACTGAGTGCAGAACTGTGTTTTATGTAATACATGAAAAGAAAATTGCTAAACATGTTTCTGCTTTTGAAGGAGTCACTTTCAGTATTCAAAATACAGCCCTTTTTTTCTTCAAAAATACAGGGTACAAATCTCTCTGTGTTTTCCGAGGGAGAGNAGAAAAGAAAAGAAAAGAAAAGAAAAGAAAAGAAAAGAAAAGAAAAGAAAAGAAAAGAAAAGAAAAGAAAAGAAAAGAAAAGAAAAGAAAAGAAAAGAAAAGAAAAGAAAAGAAAAGAAAAGAAAAGAAAAGAAAAGAAAAGAAAAGAAAAGAAAAGAAAAGAAAAGAAAAGAAAAGAAAAGAAAAGAAAAGAAAAGAAAAGAAAAGAAAAGAAAAGAAAAGAGAAAAGAAAGAAAAGCCACCTTTCCACATCCTGTAATGCCTCAATAGAACACGTTGTAGCAGCCCGTAGGATTTCTCAGTAAAATGTGTTGCGGACACTTCAAAAGCTGCCCACAATCGGGAGAGTTAAGTGAGGAATGTCAGCTTGGACGGGGATTGTGCTGCTTTTGTTATACATTAGTTAAGCAGCAGGTTTGTGGGTTTTTACTTTAGCCTGGATTTCACTGGAGTGTGATTGAACTTTGTTACCTCTTTCAGCATCTTAAGTGCTCCACTAAGTGCTTGTATGGATTTGGGCTTAGGGATATTATAACAGATCCAGAGGCTATGGAAGGCACCGGCAGAAGCCTCCGCAGGGTTTGGTTAGTCCCTCAATGAGGAAACTGGTTTTTCCTCTCTCTTCCCGGTACCCCTGGGGTCAGGCCTCAGACATGTTCAGAAACAAGGATTCAGAAACATGAATTTGCTATGAATCTAGAGGCAAACCTCACACTTACATCAGCCAACCCAGCCTTTACAGGAAGGTGTGTTTGATTCTAATGTGATCATTCACATGACATGACTTCTATGCATTAAATTCACAGGATTTACAGGATTATGTCCTTAACAGTAGTTCTGGATTTGGGGTATCCCATCAGCTGTGTCTGCCCCCTCCACATCTTGGACCACTGCTATTTTCACCAAGGCACAATTTATTTCCCACAGTTACCACACCTGAACTTCCATGTAGATGCTACAGCAGTAAACTCCGAATCTTTGCAGTGGGATGCTTGAACTCCTCAGACAGTGGTATCTCCCTGTAACCAAATAGCCAACAAAAACACTTCTGTAGATTTTACTACCTCTGAAACAGCCTGTATTTCTATTAAAAACATAGATTTGGGCTTCATGTGTCAAGTTCTTCATCAAACATGCCCCTTTCACAGCCACAGCTCTGCCACGAAAAGCCACCCTAAAGGCCCAGATTTAAAGCCCAGATTTAAAGCCCAGACTCCTCCCCCACTGCAGACACAGGTGTGGGTGTTGCAGACAGTCTGCTTCGTGCCTTCACCAGAGAGCACTGCCCAGGTCTGGGGAAAAGAGCCCCAGCCAGGGCCATTGGAACCTCCTCTGGGGGATGCAGGAGCAGCACTGGGCTGGAGGATGGCACCTGCTGGGGGATGGCACCTGCTGGGGGGATCCATCCTCACCATGGGATGGGCTTGTTGAGGGGACAGACCTGCTGTGGGGAGAGTTGCACTGGGGGGACACCCATCATAGCAGGAACCCACTGAGGGCATGTCCACTATGGGCAAGATATTCTCTGAGGGGAGAGACCCACTGAGGGGACACCCACGTGGGACAGACTTGCTGAGAGGAGCCCTGTTGAAGGAAAATTCCTGCTGAGAGGATACCCACCATGGGGGGTACCCACCGGGGAGAACCCACCACGGGGGAGGCACTCTCTGAGGGGAAAGACCTGCTGAGGGGAGAGACCCACTGAGGGGACTCCCACCATGGGGGGACCCACTGAGGAGGGGAGACCCACCGAGGGGATGCCCTCATGGGACAGACCTGCTGAGGGAAAAGGCCTGCAGAGGGCACAGGGATGCCCACGATGGTGGGAACCTACTGAGGGGGTGTTTGCTGAAAGGGAGGGGAGAGAACTACTGAGGGAATGCCCACCATGGAACAGACTTGCTGAGGAGAGTCCTGAGGGAAGTGACCTGCTGAGAGAAGACTCGCTGAGGGGAGAGACACCCTAAGAGGACAGTTACACTGAAGTAAGAGACCTGCTGAGGGGACAGACCCGCTGAGGGGATCCTTGCCATGGCCATGGCGGGAACCACCGAGGGGAGAGATCCTCTTCGGGGATATCCACCCGGGGAGAGACCCCACTGAGATGAGCCCCACTGAGGTGATACACCTTTGTGGGGGCTGAGGGGAATGGATGACCCACTGCACCCCGGAGGAGCCTCTGCGACAGAGTGGGCTGGTGGTCTGGGGGCAATCTCGGGTGTTTGTGGGGTCTCTGTGCGCCGGCGGGCACGGCAGAGGGCACGGCCACAGCCTCGCCCAGGGACAGGACAGGCTGGTACCGGGGATAGGACAGTCCAGTGTCAGGGGCAGGACAGGTCCGTGTCGGGGACAGGACAGCCCCGTGCGGGGAATAGGGCAGTCTGGTGTCGGGGGCAGGACAGGCCGGTGTCGGGGGCAGGACAGTCGGTGCCGGCGCCCGGCCCACGGGGCCACCTCCGCTCCCCCCGGGGGGACCCCCCGGCCCCGCGAGCAGCAGCAGCAGCAGCAGCAGCAGCAGCGCCGTCTGCCGGGCAGCGCCGGGCGGGCTCACCCCTCCCGCGGGCGCTCCCGACCCGGCCAGCCCCTTCCCCCGGTCCCTCCCGGTGTCCTCCGGTCCCTCCCGGTCTCTCCCGGTTCCCCCGGTCCCCGCCGGAGCCGCCGCCCCGCCCCGCCCGGTCCCGTCTGTCTGCAGCGCGGCCGCAGCTGCCGGAGCAGATACGATGTCGGCGGGCCGGGAGAGCGCGGAAACACCTGTTTCCAACATGGGGAAGGTGGGGAAGGAAGAAGGGAGGGTGAGCGGCGCTGCCCGGCCCCGCCGCGGGCTCCGTCCCGTCCCGCCGGCGGTGACCGGGCCGTGCGGGATCGCCCTGCAGACAGACCGCGTTCCGGTTTGGCACGTTCGGCTGAAAAACGCGTCTCGACCCTCTCCTCACGTGTTGTTTCTTCCACCGTGTCCGTGCAGGGGGCAGTTGTTGGGTGGGGGCGCGGCCGGGGCTGAGGCGGCGGCGGCACCTACGGACTGGGGTCACCGACGGCCCCGGGGACACCCCCGGCTCGGGGGCTCCGACAGCCCCGAGGGCTCCGACAGCCCCAGGGACATCGCCCGACCCGAGGGCAGCGACAGTCCTGGGGGCACCGACAACCCTGGGTACACCGACTAGCCCGGGAGTTCCGGCAGAGCTGGGGGCACCGAGTGGCCCGGGGGCACCGACTGACCCCGGCCGGGCCGAGAGAGGGGACAGGGCTGCCGGCGGTGCGGGGCAGCCAGTGCGGGAGCGGGTGCGTGCGGGGGCTCCATGATTTCATCGTCGGCCAGCGGGGACCTGCCAAGAGCTGTTATGCCTCACTGCGATGTGTAGCTTTTTCCTGCCATTTTTTTTAATAATAAAAGCGGGACTGAAGCGGCTCCCCCTCCCCTCACCTTTTTTTTTAAGAGGAAAAAAAAATGCCAAATGGATCA
>VWZD01006502.1:201569-221725 GCA_013396695.1 Sakesphorus luctuosus
CATCCCATCCCATCCCATCCCATCCCATCCCTGCAGAGGAACAGGCTGCTCTCCCATCCAGCCATTCCCCCACCTGCAGACCCCGACTGCCCTTTGGCTGGGGGGTGTTCAGGGCTGGCAGATGGATCCTGCAGCACACGGAGCCTCTGCTCCTGAATTAGCAAAAGAAAATGTCAGCATTTGTTTGGGATCTCTGTTTCTGTGGTTTTCATGTGATTCAAAGTCACAACAGCCAGCTGGAAAACTTCTCCCAAAGGAAGGTGAAGGCTGGTGCAGGTTCCCAGCAACCCCACGTGCCCACCACCCCCAGTGCTGTTCTACACACAAGAGGCTGCAGGGCTGGAAACACCACAGCAAAGGGGACAAAAGGCATCGCTTTCCACCCTTCTCCCTCCACTCAAGAGCTGTGGGCACATTGTATGGAAAGCATTATCTCAGGACAGCCGTGCAGAGCAGGAGGGAGACTGGCACAAAGAGGTGGGAAATCTCCCTGTGGAGGGTACAGAGTGGGAGGAACCCCCTGGCTGAGCCCAGTGTGGAGCCAAGCACAGCAGCAGTGCCTGTCTCTGCCCAGCCTTGGCACAGAGAGGGACGTGGGCACAGACCCACAGTGGCAACACACACACCCAGGGACATCCCAGCACAGACCCCACTGCCCACAGGGAGCTCTGCTGGGTGGCAGGTGTGGCTCAGGGCTCCTCTCTCCAAGGAGGAAAAGGAGAGGAGGCCCCAAAGACTTACCTCCTGTGAAAAGAGCAATGGAGAGTCCAAACTGCAGGGGTAGTCCAGAAACTCGGTGCTGGAAGGCAGGGAAGGTGCCCTTTGGGTGCTGTCCCACCTGGCCAAACATCCAGAGAGATGTGCCACAGCTGCTGGGCTGGGGCTGAGATGGTCCTGAAAGCACCTGGGGATGGAGCATTCCTCAAGGAGAAGGGCTGAAATTCCTGTTCGTGGGGAGAAAGGACATCTGCACCCCTTGGGATAGCACTGCTTATTGATAATTTTATTTTTTGTTTTCCCAAAGTGAGTAACAGTTTCAGAACTGTTAAATTCTCATCATGGAAAATACCACAGGTGTCACCTCCTGCCTGTGCTGGGCTTGAGCAGGAGCCCTGCAAAGCCAAACCCACAGAGATTGGGGCTCTTCCCTCACTGTACCAGGAGGATTTGGCACCACGATGCCAGTGACTGAGTGGGGCAGATCATCACCTGCCCTGCTGCTCGTGGGCACTGGTGAGAACCCCCCAAAATGGACAACACACTTTGTGCACCTGAATTACAGCAGTAGCTGTTGGCCCTGACTCAGGCTTTGACCAGTGCCCCAGGGACCAGTTACCATCTCACACTCCATCTCAGGTAGTTTTGGTGCACACCAGTCCTTACACCCAAAGCCAGGCTGGCGTTTGAGGTCAGACATTGGAGTGGCAAGGGCAGAACCTGAGGGGTGACTCCCCTTCCCCCTGTGCCCACCTTCCCCAAGCCCCTGTCCTTCTCCAGGGCAGCATCCCCATGTCAGGCCACTGCCCTTTCCCAACACCCTCCTCCAGTCCCCCCCCAGCCACCTCAGCCCTGGGCAGAGCAGGACCTGTGTGGTGGCCACAGGCACAGCACTCACACACAGGATGAGCCACCCACCCCACCTGCACAGAGCAGGAGCGTCTCCAGACCCTCCACAGCAGCACAGCTCTCCCTGAGCCAGGCTGGGACTGAGTCCTGCTGGTGCCACATCTCCAGGGGTACACAGGGGGTTATTCACCACCTGAGCAGGTCTGGGAAGTTCAGCTGCCTTGGGATTACATGGCTGGGGCTGCAACACCAGTTTTTCCATACTCCTCCAGCTGGGAATGTTTAGGACACTTGGCTTCCCATGAACACTGAAAATTTATCCAACTTCAGAACTATTTTTTGCTTGAACTGATGAATTCAATTTTATTTTCTCTGTGCAGAGTGGTTCTGCTTTTAAGGTGAAGACCAAAACTGCTCAGGGTGGGCGCTCAGCACGTGACACATCAACACGGTGCTGATCCATGTCAGACCCCTCCCTGGCCTGTTCCAGACAGGGCACTGCCCCCAGGACACTCCCCAGCCTGACAGGGACAGCCAACATGCAGCCTCCACATGCACCAGCCTCCCACTGCCCTCCAGCAGAGTAATGAGCCAAGCTGGAAGTGTCACAGGGCTATGTAAAACCATGGTGCCCACAGTGCAGTGCCCACAGTGCCCCTCAGAGCACAGCTTGGTGATCTTCACCCCACACTGTTTCTGTGGCCCCTCCTCAGCTCCCACCCCAACCAGTTGGACCCCAAGCACTGCCAGGAGCCACAGCAAACCCTCCAAGCCCAGGGAAAGAGCATGGGGCAGATTTAAAACACATTGTCACACAATTTTTTTTTGCATAGGAAAGGGGGTTTTGTCCCCAACAGGTGAGATTTAATAACTAAGGCAGGGAGAAGTACAATTATGAGGTTAAAATATGGCAGTAGGATATCCTGATTTGATTAAGTAGAACTGCACCTTACTCAACCATCTCACTGCTGGGTGATAACTCACTTCTTCACAGACTGGCAGAAGCTGCTATTAATTAGTGTCATTTGACAATCTGGACCAAAACTATTTTCCCTAAATGAAATCCATGCCCTACCTGTGTTGCTGTAGAAAAAAGGAAGGTTAAACTCACAGCACAGATTTCCACAGACACATCCTCAGGCTGAATCCCTCAGAGTGAACACTGGGTTGTGAATGTAGCACAAGGCACGGGGATGTATTTTGGTCACTTTATTAAATGAGATATTAAATAGTTTAAGTTTCAACTACTAAAACAGCACTTTGAATGGTGAAAACACAGATAGTATATTGTCATACTTGAATGCTTCTTCTCTTTAAAAACACATTTCCAGTCCTTATATATATTACAAAACAGCCTTATAGGAAGAGGGGACACCTTTTCTATAGTACTTAAGATATTTAATACAGAACTGAAAAGCCATCTAATAGAAACAAAGGCAAGTCTTCACAGCTGTATGATTTCAGCAGCCAAAGCTGATTGATGGACTGAAACATTACTATACAACTGGGACAAAACATATACAATATCACAATACTAAGCAAAAACGCTTTACATCCAAAGGAATAAACAGGTTACAAAATGTGGATAATTTAGCAGGCAAAACTGTATTACAAGCAACATTTTTCTTCGTCATCTTAAGCCATTTTATCTAGTTAAAACATCTAAAACAAATATAAAAATGAGCCTTTTATTATCTTACTGGTGTATGTTCTGTCTTTAAGTACTGGTTAAAGCCTGATGTTATACTCAAAGCACATTATTATGCAGCTAAAATGTCGAGTGAGAAACATGTATGCAAAGTGGTCCAGGTTTAACTTCAATGCTTACCTCAGATTCCTTCTTATGCATTAGTCTTCTGTTAGCCATGGTTTGTCCAGAATGAAATAAAATGTGCCTTTCAATGTTGCCTAAAACTTCCACATTTAAGTCTTTGAGTTACTGTAAAACTCCATTTAACATTCCCAGGTTTGGTAGAAAGCATTTCTCTCATTCACAACACGGAGGAATCTCTGTGAGAGTTGCCCAGAGTACATTTGCCTTCAAATGTTTGTCTCGAAGTCTCTTTTGTTTCTTCCACCGGGGACACGTCTCTTTTTGCTCCCTCCCCCCAAATCAGAGTGAACTGTAGAGCTGGCAAAGCACTAGAACACACTGAGGGGTTTTTGTAGTATCTTGTAATCAGAGAGTCCAACAGCAATTTATTTGTCAGCTGGGTTTGCACCAGACCAACCAGCCTCTGTTTGTATCACACACCACGTGTCCATCACAGACTGAAACACTGGGTAAGATCTGCATTTGGAGATGCAAAACCCATTTGTCCATTCAGGCGAAAACTCAAACTCCTCCAAGAAACTTTCCAGAAACCAAACCAGGTTTAGTTCATGGCAGGAAGTCAGAGGAGTCCAGCACTGCCTGGAGCTGCCGCCATCCACCGTCCCAGAGTCCTCTGCCGTCCAGACACCACTGCCCCAGTGCTCCTGCCATGGCTTCTACCCCCACATTATCAACCTTTTTGTTAGGGGGAGGTAAGAATCAACCAAACTCCAACAAAGAAAAGCCCTATTTGTACTTAATTAGAACTTCACAAGCACAACAAGTGTGGGTAAAGAGAGTGTTAATGATATAGAAGGAACCAGAAATTTATCTCTGGCCTACATTATAAAAACCCCAAAACACCAAAAAAACCAAGCTCCTTGTGTGCAAATGGGATGGGGAGGAGTGCATAACCAAAACTCTGTGAATGAAGGGATTTCAAGGTTCTGGCAGCTCTGGAAGTTGCTGCAGCACTTTCTCTGTTGATTTTGCATCAGCAATGGTTCTGCCACGTTAGGGGTCTCTCTGGCAGGGCTTGACCACAGCCACCAGTAAGATTTAACCCCCAAAGCACCAGGAACTGGATGTTGTTGGCCCGTCTCCCATTGCCGGCAATGGGCAGAGACAGCAGCACCAGCACTAAGGAGTTACCAGAAATGCGCTCTGTGTTGGACTCTGCATCAAGGAATTAAGTGTGTGATGGAAAAAGATCTCCCACCCTAAGATCATCAGCTGCTACTCCATCACATGGAACTGAAAATAAGAAATGGCAGAAGCCCAGGGAAGGCCAGCCCTTCCCCAGGCATGTTTAAGGCTGGGTGCACAGTGTCTCTGTGGCTCTCAAGGTTCAGAGCAGTAGTATTTACCAATATTGCACTCAATTCTGTTTCAGAGAGTATTTTCAGTTCCTGTTTCATTCAGCACAGACGATCTACACAAGTCCAGACCTCAGTCAGAAGGAAACTGGACCATTTCTGTTGTAACATTCCCACTAACAGAAAGAAATGATAAGCAGAAAAGTGTTCCATAATTTGAGGAATCAACTCTAATCAAGAACTCAGCTGTTTACAATTCACATATGTCAGACTGAACACACACACCTGCAATCCTTCCTAAGCTTCCCAAAGCTTCTCAGCCATGGAAAGCAAGTGCAGGAGTTTAGACAGGAAACCTGTGGAGATGCTACTGTAACGGGAGGACTTGTTTTCACTGAAAACAACTTGTTATCTCCTGTACTCAACATATGTAAGAAGATTCTAGGCAACATCACTGACAACAGGGAAAACATCATGTCCTATTTAAACAAAGCTGAAACACTAATATGGAACATGGCATTTAAGGGGAGCAACCAAACTACTCTTTTTAATTTTTTTTTTTACAGTTGAGTTCTGTTAGGCCATTGATTCCTAAAAAAATAAAAGTTCTTTCTCTGATTTTAACAATCCTTTAGGCTTTTAGTGCAAAATCACATTGATTTCCCTTGGGAAGGCCCTGGATTTTTGCCTCTCATTGGGGGTGGTGCTCGTTGTAGGGGTGGTGGCTGCATCCCACCAGACACTGATTGATACATTCCTCTCACATCTATGGACTGGTAGCTGGAAGGATTCATGATTAAATTTGGAGGCTTTGGCATTAGGAGGTGGCCCATGGCTGCTTGCTGGTAAGACATCTGCTGCTGCTGCTGCTGGTTGTACTGGTGCTGGAGCCTCCTGTTCATCAGGATCCTCTGGACACAACCGATTAACTGTGGAGGGAAAGCAGAGCTGGGTAAGTGCACGACCCTGCCAGTGCTCCAAGTATCAGGTTCAGAGTTAAAATCAATTTGTTAGGGACAGCACGGATGGGGGAAAAAGCCCCATTGTTACCACCATCCCTAATGTGATGGCATTCACAAGCTCATTACTGAAGAAACCATTTAGTAACACCATTTAGGGCTCAGCTATCCCATGACTTGGCTATTGTATTGCAGGCAGCATTTAGGTGAGTTGCCATGGCAACATGGACTACACTGAAATTATTCCCAGGTATAAGTTACAACATCATTTGTCAGGTACCATTTATCTTCCCTTTGAAAGTCCCACATGTGGACTGTCAGTGTTTGTTTGCCTGAGAGAAAACTCTTCCCACTGACATCATCTGGGCCACTTTCAGATTTTGCAAAGTAATTCTAAGCTAAAACAACATTACCAACACTTTCTAAGATGTGTTTCGTAAGTGGCTGACTGAGCTCTGGGAATCAGATTTCTCTTTAAGCCTCACGACCTTCCAGCAAACCAACTCCAACTCAAAACCCTGGCGAGTAATTTTTCCATGACCCTCTCCTGGATTCTCCCTCACTGGGGCCAAGCAATGCCCTCCAGCACAGCCCTGACCCGCTGCAGCACCTCCTGCGAGTGATGCTTCTGCACCTGAACACATCCCTGTAGCTTCTGACTGAGCACACACAACAGCCCAGCTCAGAGCTGGGCAGCAGCCACAGAAAGGGAACACGTTTTACCATCTGCTGTTTGCCGAGGACATCGTTGTAAATGGCTTCGCGGCGCTTCACGTCCAGCTCCTGGCTCGCCTGCCTGTTCAGGGCCAGCGCCTGCACTTGGGTCTCTGTCAGGCTCATGTTTTCTTTCCACTGAAAAGCAAAGAAAACCAAAACCTTCTTGGCACTGGTGGTTTTAACAAAAGCCTGATGGTAACTGAAGTCGTGCATCGCATTCAGAGTTGCATCAAGAGTTAAACAAGCCCAAATTGTACTTCTCCAGAATCAGAACTATGAGTTACCAGTTCTTCTAACTGCTAATGAAGGTAGAATCATAGAACCATAGAATGATTCTGGGTTGGAATGAGCTGGGTTGGAAGAGACCTCTGAGATCATCAAGTCCAACCCTTGATCCAACCCCACTGTGATCACCAGATCATGGCACTCAGTGCCACATCCAGTCCCATCATAAAAACCTCCAGGGATGGGGAATCCACCCCCTCTCTGGGCAGCCCATTCCAATGCCTGAGCACTCTCTCTGGAAATACATCCCCAGATTACCAGGGGGCAAGTGAGAAATGGGGCAGAACCCAAGATAAAATAAAATACTTGCCCACAATTGTTATTCTTATTTACAGAAAATCAGAATTCTCAGAATGGATCTAAACTCTCTGTCATCCAGACACCCCAAGGGGTTACTGCAAGCTGCAGGGATAAAGGTCAACACAAACTGGACATTGTCCTCATTAACAGTGCCATTAACCAGCTGAATGACCACATGCAGTAGCAACATTTTTGTCTGATAACATTCAATGTTTTCCGCTCCTTATCTAAAGCCAGGGTTATCAATTCCACTTACTATGCTTGAAATGATGTCCTCAAGGGGCTGAATTCTTGCTGCAGCTACACTGTTGGTTGCTTCCACAACCTTCTCTCTTCCTTGATTAATAAGGTCCTGAGAAAACCCCAGAAATTCAACTGTTAAGCACAGATACAAAGAACACCTTTCTTTGCCAACATTTTAGTTCTTCACCTTTGTCCTATACATATCCAGATCTCAATTACTTTTTTCTTTCAATGTGCACAAGTCAGTGAGTCTCAGCTTCCACAGGACTGACCTCCAGCACAGAGCAGCTGAATAGCAGGGACAGATCTGGCAATTTGTAGAGCACAGTACTTATAAAAACCTCTTTTTGCCCCCACAAGTTTTCAGAGCAGCACAGGATTGCTGCCCTGCTCCCCAGAGAAAGTGTCTGCCACACAGATTTGATGATGTTTCAGTCTGAAATGTGGTGAGTTCATGCCTGCAAAGGATGCAGGTGATGCTCCAGAATCCTGCCCTACTCCCCAGGACTATGTGCATGCAAGTCAGACTTCAATATAGCTGCACACACACAAAACAGCATTAAAAATAGGCTACAATTACATAAAGGTGGAGATACTGAAGCCTAATTTGTGACAGGACAGCCCTGCACACCCACAGCAACACAGACATGGTGTGCCACTCACCTCCAGCTGTTGGTTACTCATGGCTGACAAAGCCCCCAGATTGTAAGGAATATAAGTCTGAGAGTTGAAGTTTGTGGGGATCATGTTGGTCCCAGCTGGCATGTTGAAACGCATGGTCATGCCCTAAAAAACACAACATGCACTTAGCATTTAATAACTGAGAATTCATGGCCTTCTACAACAACCACACAGACAAATCAGTGTCAGCTGGTGGAACCCACCCCAAGCAATAGACACAGAGCCCTGATCACCACGTCCTGGAAAGAGGGAGGAGAGGTGGAGAACATCACTGGGGGGACACCAACACAACAGGAATTCCAATCTAATGTCCCACTCTACTGTAATTTTGCTGATTAATGTTGCATTGTGCTCATTGTTAAATATTGTTCCAGATGTTGTTAGTGTGGGTACTACACAGGCCTCCTTGCAGGGACACCCTCAAATGGTAAAAGAGGTATAAACACAGGACACCAGCTGAGTTTTATTATAAAATTAAAAAAAAGTGTGTTCAAATGTTACTTTTAGTTACTAAGAAAATACACAGAACGGACCAGCATCAAAAGAGCAAAAAAGACACATTATGTCCTTTTCTGATATGTCAAAGTTTGCTTTATATATTAATTTCTTGGTCTTTAAGAAAATTTTATTTCCCTAAGACAAACTGAAATTGGTAATTGGCACTCTAAGCCTGGAAAGGTTATTTTCATAGACATAAACCTGATCAGACAGCTTTACCTTCTTCTCTGCTTCATATTCTGCCCAGGCTGCCTTCCTTTCTTCTTCAGTGAGTTCCTCTTCCTCCTTATGGTCCAGGAGTGAATCATGTTCGTGATATCCAACTATGTACTCTTTGTTGATCTGCAGCAATTCTGCCAGGATTGTGTCCTGTCCACAGGAGATGAAATGAAGTGTCACTCAGCTGCATTTCCTCCCCATCTCACACACAGCAGCTGAGAGCACTGCACGGGGTAATGAAACCCCAAAATAACCTAAAAGTACAATTTTCTTCAGAGGGAAGGGAATGGACTAACAATGTATTGCAGAGATGACAGCCCAACCACTTTATGAACCACAGGAATGCACTCAGATTGCACAAAAATAAATGCACTGTAAGAACCTAAGAAGAATGGAATGTCCTCACTGATTTTTCCTTTGCTTAGGCTGGACACCTGAGAGGACCGTCAATAATCTGCATTTGTTGTATATAAAGAGCATCTCTGCAGGCTTTAAAACACTGAGTTGTGTCCATCAAGTGTCCATCAGCATTCCAAAGAAAAGACTCTCTCTTAAAACTGCTCAGATACATGTGAGGATAAATAATCCCCCTCCCTTCTGGACTGAGGATGGTGAAATCCCTGCTGTGAATCAGGTTAGACCAGCAGGCTGCAATTTGTACCTTCATACTCCACAATATCCCTAATGATTAATTGTTTATATATCTATATAAGTATATATAAATCACAGAACGGTTTGGGCTGGGAAGGATCTTAAAGACCATCTAATTCCAAACCCTGCCATGGGCAGGGACACCTTCCACTAGACCAGATCCTCTGGGTATGTGTGCAGATATATATATGTACACACACATAAATACACACACACACATACATATAAATATATATGATATATATATATATATGTATATGTATGTATATTTTTATATATTTTATATATTTTTATATATATTCTCATATATATATATTTATATATGAATTCTCCAGTAGAGCTTAGCATTCAGTCTAAGATTTGCCATACTACAAACTATACAGAGGTCCTATTAATGCTTTTTTGAAATACAGAGTTACCAGCATGTTGAGTATTTCCCAGACAAAGCAAAACCAAACTAGCTGCCAACCAAAACATTAAGTTGCCACTGGTCTTGTCTGGGCCACAGATGCCACATGATGACAGATGAATGTCTCAGTTAAAATGTAATATAAAACCAGACATGGCAAGTAAGTGTGACAAGGTGGCACTTCCAGGTGAGCAGCACTGGGTTTGCAGTCCTCACTCTCACTGAGGAAATAGCTCCAGTTTTTCCAAGATGATGCCTCTCTGTCTGGATAAAGGTGATGCTGCAAAGGATGAAGAAAAACATCCTCCACAGGACTGAAAAATTGCTCCTGCTGCACCACAGGAGTTCCCTTTTTGACACCATTATTCAACACAACCACCCCTGCAGTGCTCCAGGCTGGGCACAGAGTGGCTGGAGAGCAGCCAGGCAGAAAGGGACCTGGGGGGACTGAGGGACAGGAAGCCCAACAGGAGCCAAGAGTGTGCCCAGGTGGGCAAGAAGGTCAAGGGCATCCTGGCCTGGCTCAGCAATGGTGTGGCAGCAGGCCCAGGGCAGTGACCCTTCCCCTGGACTCTGCCTTGGGGAGGCCACACCTGGAGTGTTGGGTTCAGTTCTGGGCCCCTCAGTTGAGGAAAGAGATTGAGGGGCTGGAGTGGGGCCAGAGAAGAGCAACGAGGCTGGAGAAGGGAGTGGAGCACAAGTGCTGTGGGGAGAGGCTGAGGGAGCTGGGGGTGTTTGTGCTGGAGAAGAGGAGGCTGAGAGGTGACCTCAGCACTGTCTGGAAGTGCCTGAAGGGAAGTTGTGGCCAGGTGGGGGTTGGTCTCTTCTCCCAGGCACTCAGCAATAGGACAAGGGGGCACGGGGGGCTCAAGCTCTGCCAGGGGAAATTGAAGTTGGAGATCAGGTAGAAATTCTTTGCAGAGAGAGTGCTCAGGCATTGGAATGGGCTGCCCAGAGAGGGGGTGGATTCCCCATCCCTGGAGGTTTTTCAGCTGAGCTTGGCCGTGGCACTGAGAGCCATGATCTGGTAAAGGGAGTGGAGTTGGCCCAAGGGTTGGACTTGATGATCTGGGAGGTCTTTTCCAACCCAATCCATTCTGTGATTCTATAAATATGGTTTTTCACATGCACTTGTAGCACTGACAAGCCTGATGAGCTCCAATACCCCAAAATTCCCAAAATAAAACCATCACTGAACTCCTGGACTGTGCCTGAAATTAATCACAGTGAACACACTTTCTGCAGGAATTACCTGAGCACCTCCAGCATCATGTCCTTGTTCTGCCAGACATTCGTGCCAGCAGAATCAAACTCATCTGACCCTGATATTTTAAAATCTCCATAAAACAATGACTAGAAAGAATGGCCTGTGCCCACAAACTAACTGATTTTTGCAGCCTCTCTGGGAACTGTGTGTGCAAGACCTGACCAGAAGTTCCAAAGTTGTTTGTTTCTTTGGGTTTAAAAACTTGATTATGGTAACCTATTATATAGAAGCTTCCAAACGTGCTTTAAGTGTGTTTGCCTTTCTTTGTTGAAACTTTGTTTTGCATTAACTTTAATGGTGCAGCTCAAAAACTGGGATATGGGCTAAACTACCTTTTGGTTTCATTTTATTATGAAAAAAAATAAATCCATCTTACACATAAAAAAATCATCAGAATAATTATTTCTTTTAATTTGTTTAGCCTGATGATACTGGTTATAGTTGGTTTATAAGCTTTACAATGAAATGCTGATGATGAATGAAAAAATGAAGAGTGATTGAAAAAAGTTTCTGTATTTTCAAAAAAATCTTTTTAAAATCCTGATGGAAATTAAATGCTATGGAGAGAGAAATGTACTAGAAAGGAAACCTTCCATGAAAGAATGTGAGCTATGCTGTAATTCATAAAAACAAAATTTCTCAACAACTGAACATTCAAAATTGAGGTTAAAAATAAAAAAGCAGCAGTGAATTCTTCTGATTCTGAGATCAGAATTCCCAAAGCTGTCCCCTTGTACAGAACTACAGTCAGACACATGTCCTGTCTGTGTCCTGAGATAGTACAAAATAATGATACACCATACCCAATCAAATGCCAGCTATGGTTTTAATCTGCTTTTCCAACCTGTATTACATGACCTCAACTGAGCCAAGTTTCACTTCTCATCAATATAAATGTGATGACTCCAGGCCACTGCAGAGGCTCCTGTGGGGAAGAACAAGCCTAGGACAGAGGCTGCAACAGCCCCAAGGACACAGGAGGGCCCAGGACTGCCTCTGTCCTCCCCCACCTCATTCCCACTGCTCCAAAATGTGTGTCCCACTGGCCCAGGGGAGTGCCAGGGCAGTGCCAGGTTGTTGGGATTCACATATTTCCAGGCTGGCAAATCAAAGACAAATTTTCAGGTGCCAAGGCAAGAATGGAATTTGTCTGGAGATCTTGAGATGGTGCAAAAGCAAGAAATAAAGCTGCAGAAGCCTCCCCAGAGTAACATCAACAGAGCTCTTTTATAAAGTTAAAATAAACTGCATTGAGATGGTTTAGATCTAGCAATTTTGGGGAAATATGTATTGCTTAATAATGAGCTCTAGCTGTGTGATGTTGGATGGTTTGCATGGTGTGTGTGGGTTTTAAGATTGTGTGTAACTGTGTGAAAAAGTAGCTCTGAATATGGTCCCTCCTGAAACTTGGTTATTCTTGTTCAAGTTTAGTTTAAATATTGTTAATGTAAACATAGTTGTACTTCCTTACCCCTTTTTCCTTCCTCTGCTCCTCTTCCCTTCTCTCCACAACTACTGTAATTCGTGGCAAAGAGGACCAAGAAATAAACTACCAGAAACCCACATAAAATTAGATGCAGTCAAGTGATTTATTTCATGACAGGGGTTGAAGCCTCTGAAAAGCCCCTGAAAGGCTCAACTGAGAACTGTCTGTGGAGATCGGGCATTGTGACACCAGGGCAGAGCCAGGGCAGTGCCAGGGGAGCACCAGGGCAGTGCCAAGGCAGAGCCAGGGCAGTGCCAGGGGAGTGCCAGGGGAGCACCAGGTGGCACCCACTGGTCACTGAGGATCTGTGCCCCTCAGCCCATGTCAGTCCCATCCAGCCCAGCACCCAAATGCCCCAGGCTGAGAGTTCCAGGTCTGGCAGAACCTGCTTTGAACTCCTCCAGCAGCTCAGTCATAAATGTCACTGAATTAAAAAAAGGCTCCACATCCACTCTCAAATTCACAGAATCAGTTGGGTTGGAAGAGACCTTTGAGATCATCAAGCCCAACCCTTGGTCCAACTCCAGTTCCTTTACCAGATCATGGCACTCAGTGCCACGGCCAAGCTCAGTGCAAAAACCTCCAGGGATGGGGAATCCACCCCCTCTCTGGGCAGCCCATTCCAATGCCTGAGCACTCTCTCTACAAAGAATTTCTTTCTGATCTCCAACCTAAACCTCCCCTGGTAGAGCTTGAGCCCATGCCCTCTTGTTCTCCTGCTGGTTCCTTGAGAGAAGAGACCAACCCCCACCTGGCTACAACCCCCTGTCAGGTAGTTCCAGACAGTGCTGAGGTCACCTCTCAGCCTCCTCTTCTCCAGCACAAACACCCCCAGCTCCCTCAGCCTCTCCCCACAGCACTTGTGCTCCACTCCCTTCTCCAGCCTTTCAGAGCAAACCAAAACGTGACACAACCATCACACACTCAGCAGAATTTTCTCACTTCATCCCATCTTCTCCTTCTGAATCGCTGCTACTCTACAAAAATAACAAAACCTGCCTTTCAGGCTGCCTGTGCCTTGGGTAAGATAAGGAGTCACTACATTTGCATACAGTTCATGGCCTATATTGAATTATTTCTGTCCATTATACTGTCACTGTTTCTATACTTCAATACAGAACATTTGACTCAGTGACTACTCAGTTTTAAGACACCTGGTGCACCTTTTTGGACTGAAATTCCAAACCAGTTCCTTCCAGCTGTGCAGGGACAGGGGATGAATGAAACCAAGCAGTGGAAATTAAGACTAACTGAATAATTCATGTGGATCACATTCATAATACAAATATTCTGTTAACCCCAAGTATTTCCATATTTGCAGCCACAGAAGCTGTTTAGGATGGGCAAGGGCAGAGCAATGTCCCCCTGGAGTTGGGGCTGAAGCACAACAGGCTCCTCAGGCCTCTGGAGTCTTGTCCACACCACAGAGGGCACAAAACTGCTGCTACAATTAAAACTTCACATGAAACTTGGATAAATTTCCAAGCAAATCACATCTGCCATGTGATTATTTATATAAAATAGAAGCATTCAAAATCTTCCCCCCTTAACGACACTTTTGAAGAAAACTGGTCTTGGACTGAAATTTGGATTATTGCAAAGCCAAACTTCTCATGGATGTGTTTTAAAATCAAGTAACATTTGTTTCTTTTGACTTCTGACTTTTAAAACAACACAGAATGAATTCTCCTAACCCACTGAAAGCAAAAGAATTGAAAATCTGTTTTTTCTTACAAGAAAATCCCCACCACTCAGCTCTGGATAACTCCTCCTCAACACACAGGAAACAAAGAAAGGATTTGTAAAGAACCTTCCTACTCTGGGGTGTCACTGGAGTGAAGGTCTCTGAGAAGAAAACCTCTTGTCCCTCCAGCTTTTTCCACATTCATTTTTGGATGGTTGGAGAAAATACGGAAAACTCTTCCCCAGGCTCCTATTCTGAATTCCCCCCAGAAAGGGGCAATGCTGCAAGGTGTGTTTTCAAAGCTGTTTGTCCCCATGTCCTCAGGAATCTGCTCTCTCCTGCACTCTGAAAACATGGAAAAGCACTGAAAATGTCCTTTTCCTTCCCCCTCCCTGCCCAGAGCAGTCACACAGGGAGGGCCCTGCTCAGCCCACCCTGCTTTGAAGATGCAAAAAAGGCCCCAAGACAAAGGGAGACAATTACAGACAAGACCTGTCAGAGGCAGAACTAAAGCTCCTTTTAGCCCAAATGCCTATTTTCTCTGCTGGTAATTACAGAGGAACAGCTCAGGCTTTGTGACAGTGATGGAACAGCAGCACAGGTGAAGCTCCAGTGGCCTTTGTTTCCAGGAAGGGCTGCAGGAACTGGGTGGGTGACATGACAAAGCATCAGAGCATCGTGTAACATGATCCTAAAGGGAATTTTTATCTCTAAATGCTGTGTGATAATACTTGATGTTACAATCAAATGTTACCAATAGACTTAAATACACCTTTAAAAAAGCGATCTGTGTTGTTCAATTAATTTGTTGAGAATATTTGTAATTATTAAGCTAAATGATGGATCTTTGCTAAAATCACACTGAAAAGGAGAATAGTTAACTGAGTGAAGAACCTTGCAGAGCCTACAGAGTAACACCCACTGCAACACTTTCTACTGCTGGCACTTCTTTTCCTTGCTGACATAATTGGCCAGATCAAAAAGACAGCATAGAAAATAAAATAAGATTAAACTACATTATGGTAACTGAGGCCTGAGCCACAACTCAATTAAACAGGTCTTTTTAAAAACCAGTAGCAGCAAATGGTGCAGCATCAGCCATGAGTTTGTGCAGGCAGAAGTGCATATGGCATGAAATAATTAAGAATGTATAAAAGAGAAAATACTATTTATTGCAACCTAAAGGAAGTTGCTTTAGGAGGAAAAATAAAGAATTTGCCAAAATTGAAATGCACAACACAGTAAAAACCAGTGCCAGTGGTGCCTGACCAGAATCCACTACACTACCAAGCTCTACAGATGAGTGAGAATAGAAAACATACCATTTTAACTTGCAAATGAATAGATTTACAAACTGGAATGAATTACACTGTGACTGACCAAGACACAGAACTGTAACCATTTCACAAATGACACACTGACACCTCTCTGTCCCCAACCTGTAAAAGCAAAGAGAATTGCACAGCAGCTAAATGATGAATTAGTCTCTAGCAGACCACACACAGCATGTGTTAGTTAAAGTATAAAACTTCAGCCTAATCTTACATATAAACTGACTTGGAAAAAAAGGACTAAAATAACAGAACTAGTTACTCTTTTCCCCAAAGCTCACTCCTGCCTGCCTAGGGCAACTTTCCCCCTATCTCTACCTTATCTCTATTAATGGTCTCTTCAAGAGGAGGTAAACCAGGAACTGAAAACCATAAAGTCTTGAAAAGGAGAGCATGGATTAATTTGACTCTTATGCAGGTAGATAAAAACCAGCCCTCAAAGCACAGCATCACCTCACCATAAACTGAGGCTGGGCTGGGTATCACCAACACACACTCAGATGTTAATCTGAATTTTGGCCCCCACAGTTTCATAGAATCATAGAATGGACTGGGTTGGAAAAGATCTCTGAGATCATTGAGTCCAACCCTTGGGCCAACTCCAGTCCCTTTACCAGATCATGGCACTCAGTGCCACATCCAGTCTCAGTTTAAAAACCTCCAGGGATGGTGGTTTCATGCCAAGAAACTTCTGTTCACTCAAATAGTTTGAAAATGTCTTTGCTTGTTTTGACTTAAAAGTTTCATCTTTCTCTTGTACTGCCAAGCACACTGAAGGGAAACTCCTTATCCAGCTCATTACACTATCTACTATATTAATCATGTATTTTGTTGTGATACCTGTTATTCACCTCCCTCCAAGGTGGCCACAGTGAAAACAATAAGATGAAATATTTCACATCCTTAAACAGACACAAGAGGCTGAGGGAGCTGGGGGTGTTTGTGCTGGAGAAGAGGAGGCTGAGAGGGGACCTCGGCACTGTCTGGAAGTGCCTGAAGGGAAGTTGTGGCCAGGTGGGGGTTGGTCTCTTCTCCCAGGCACTCAGCAATAGGACAAGGGGGCACGGGGGGCTCAAGCTCTGCCAGGGGAAATTGATGTTGGAGATCAGAAGAAACTTCTTTGCAGAGAGAGTGCTGAGGGATTGGAATGGGCTGCCCAGAGAAGGGGTGGATTCCCCATCCCTGGAGGTTTTTCAGCTGAGCTTGGCCATGGCACTGAGTGCCATGATCTGGTAAAGGGACTGGAGTTGGCCCAAGGGTTGGACTTGATGATCTCGGAGGGCTTTTCCAACCCAATCCATTCTATGATTTTGTGATAAGTCATTTTTACAGCACATAATTCCCAGCAATGTGCATCCACTCACTTTAGGCAACATTGGGGTGTCTCTCTTCTTCTTCTTCTCTGAGTTGGGATCATCCAGCAGGTCTGGCTCGAAGGTGTAGAGCTCTGTGAGCTCGTTCATGGTGAAGTGCCGCTCCACCTGCTGCTGGTCCACCACGCGGAACGACAGCGACTGCTTCGTCACCTGCCGGTCGTAGATCTTGTCCTCCATCGTGCCCTGCGAACACACACACCCTCTGCTTGGCACACAGGGACTCACTGGGCACACAGGGAAGGAAATGACAGGCAGAAAAGAGCCAAAGGCACCACTCCATTTCCCTCGTTTCTCTGACCAAGTTCCTACAAAAGTCCTTTCTTAAGAAATATAAGAAAAACCTGCTGGCAGCAAACACTGTAAGGATGGTGTATGGGACAGATGTCATCCAGCTGCTGACCAGAGTAGGAAAAGTGTTCTGTCAGTAGTGGTTTTTAAGAGATCCAGTTTTGCTGCAATCCCCCAAAGTAGGGTTATGACCAAAACCAGGCAATTTTCACAGCATGTACCTTATTTTGCTGCTTTGAGCAGCCTGTAAAAAAGCAAACAGATACCATATCACTGTGGTGGAGGGGAGAGGAGAAGGGAAGCAGGCAAGTCTAATTCGTCACAGCTGTGGGTGAAAAAAATTAGATCTTTGAAGGAAAAAGGAAAATTACTTATTTTTTGCAAAAAACCAATGGTGACTGAGAAGGATGGGAACAGCACAGCCTGTTCTGAACAGCCTAATTTAAAAAGGATATCAACAGTTCAAAAGTGCACAGAGAAAACTGCAATAACAGACTGAAGGCTGCAGAGAAAACCCATTTCTGAAGTAACGTTTTACAGACAGTTGGCATGGAAATAGTGACTTGATCAAGGGTGAAGTGCTGGTACTGGCAAAAGGTCTTCAGCTCCTCTGGAACACCTGAAGAACTGGAACATTGTCTGAGGAGGCCATGGATCAAACCCACCACAAACATTAAGCAAGATATTTCCTAACAAAATCATGGCCTTACACTTAAATAAAGCCCAGATTAGTGTCCATCAGAACAATTACACACCCTTCATGTGTGCAGGGTGTGATACAAGTTTTCAAGTCACGAGTGGATGCCTTTTATAAAGATTTCTTTATGTCCCTCTGATTTCAGTCCAGTGGGACCATCAGGGCTGCCCAGAGCAGGGTCTGCAGGAGGCACCTGCACTGGGCAAGACTCTTCCCCCTAAAAACCACCATCCTCCAGAGCATCTACTCAACCCAGAATTTTTAGTGGCCTGAAAACTTAAAAAGCTGAGACTTCTATTTTGAGTCTGGATGTGTAAATCACTGCTGGAATTCCAGAATGTGTGTTACACAAGGTGTCAGATGAGGTGGGCTTAACAGGGAATGATTTCAGTCGTTAATTTATTTGACCATTTCTTCCTTCAAGAGTTGCTTCGGTGGCCAAATCAGGGCTGGAAAATGACAGATCTGTGCAGGTCACACAGGGACAGGTGACAAATTAACCTGCAGGGTGAAATCCCACAGAGACAGCAGCCAGAACCTACCTGAGCCAGGAACCTGTACACAAACACAGGCTTGCTCTGCCCGAAGCGATAGACCCTGAAGATGCTCTGGATGTCGTACGAGGGGTTCCAGGAGGCATCAAAGATGATGACTCTGTTGGCAGCCACCAGGTTGATTCCAAGGGAACCTGCTTTGGTGGATATAATAAACAAGCGGCCTCTGGAACACAGAAGAGTGGCAAAATCTGAGTATTTTGGAAAGCAATTACTGTTCATGTGTTGCTGTGTTACTGTGGAGTTGTCCATGCACTGAAATAACTCAAAAACTTCATTAAAATTATGTATTAAGCATAAAACAGATGCAGCTTTTACAAGAACAACACTTGTAGCAAAACATACACTCCCAAAAATACAGATCAAAGGATTTTGCAAACCAACTGTTAAGAACTGGAGGGGAAGAAAAAACTTTGGGGCTTGCATTTTTAAGCTCTAATGAAATTAGTGACATCAAAATAAACCATAATTGTAAACAGGCAATGTGTTGCCATTGAAACTGTTTCCTGGCCTGCAAACTTTCAGGATAACTCTAGAATGACACTGTCACTGATATATCTGCTTTTTTTTATGCCATCACTCTCAGCTACAACTTGGAATCAGTTCTTGACAGATATCTGACAGAAAGAACTATTTAAAGATATTAATGTTGAATTAGTTTACTTCTTAATTTAACTTTTTCCCCTGCCCATTATAAATGACTGCAACATAACTACATTATTATTTTGTAAACAGATGTGACAAGGTGAAGCTCTTTAACTTCACTGAACCTGTACAGGGTTATATCTCTCTATCCAAATGTGAATTCCAAGTCCCACCTTGGATAAGCAGTGGGTGACTGGGAGACAGTTCTGGAGACAGGAAAGGGAGCCCCAGGGACTGCTGTCCCTTGGCCAGACCCCACAGGCTCTGACCTGCCTACATCCTTATATCCTTTTAAGTAATTGTAATAAAAATATTTTCTCCGTTTTAAATTGGTTACAGTCTCAAAAACTATGAAAACAGCATGGAAACACTGAACAGGTATTGAGCCGTACAAATACTATTGATCTAAAGAAGTCAGTAACCTATTGCTGCACATTTTCTGTGCAAATTCTGACAACACTGTGATAATTATTTGCCTATCCTTAAGGTCATTAAGCTAATACAAGTAACAAAGCAATAGGGAACACAAGAAAGAAAAGGGGGAAAATAAAACCTCTGTATCAGAAAAGATCTCACCTGATATTAGTTTCATCATTGAACTCTTCAGCCCATTTCTTCCTGGACTGAGCTGTAGTTGAGCCATCCAAGCGATAGTAATCGATGTTTCTGAACCACTTCCCCTCACCTACAGAAGGAACAGAGACATTATGAACCTGCTGGGGGTATAAGGAACCAGTAACACTGCACATACTCAACTCTTCAAGTAGTAAGGAACAAATGAAGAATATAAAATACACTAATCTAACAAAGAAGAAGACTATTATTGATGTTATTATTCAAGATTGAGAAGGTTTTTGCAGGACGCAGGTGGTTGCCACGGCCCTTCTGTGGTAGAGTTTGCATAACAAAATACACAAAATCCATCCTGACAGGAGGGAACAGCAACTGCATTTGTGATTACAATGATCATCCGCAAGCCTCCAACAGCTGGTACAAACCCCAAGCAAGTTATGCCTAAAATTATTTAAAACCAGAATAAAGTAAGTACCAATATCATATTACCTTGGAGAGTGTATCTAATGTATCTTTACCCATTTCTTCTTTTGTTATTTTTTTACAGAAAGATCAATTGATATTAAATCAATTAGTGGCGGCCGGTCACCAGTGGTGT
>VWZD01006502.1:221882-240082 GCA_013396695.1 Sakesphorus luctuosus
AGTTGAGGCAAGAGATTGAGGGGCTGGAGCGGGGCCAGAGAAGAGCAAGGAGGCTGGAGAAGGGAGTGGAGCACAAGTGCTGTGGGGAGAGGCTGAGGGAGCTGGGGGTGTTTGTGCTGGAGAAGAGGAGGCTGAGAGGTGACCTCAGCACTGTCTGGAAGTGCCTGAAGGGAAGTTGTGGCCAGGTGGGGGTTGGTCTCTTCTCCCAGGCACTCAGCAATAGGACAAGGGGGCACGGGGGGCTCAAGCTCTGCCAGGGGAAATTGAAGTTGGAGAGCAGGTAGAAATTCTTTGCAGAGAGAGTGCTGAGGCATTGGAATGGGCTGCCCAGAGAGGGGGTGGATTCCCCATCCCTGGAGGTTTTTCAGCTGAGCTTGGCCGTGGCACTGAGTGCCATGATCTGGTAAAGGGACTGGAGTTGGCCCAAGGGTTGGACTTGATGATCTCGGAGGTCTTTTCCAACCCAATCCATTCTATAATTCTGTGATTCTATAAATCAAACTCCTCAAAGCAGTTTTATACAGATCAAAATGTAAAGATAGAAATTTATAAACAATGTTCTGGGCTTAAACTTAAATTGAAGCATTTGAAAAATTTGAAAAAATATGCTTTTTGGGGGTTTGTTCCTCTTATTTTTCAGTGTTCTATTTGCACATACACATTTGCAGGGGTGCCTTAACTTGCAGCCCAAGTTAATTTTAAACAGTAGTTACATGTGGCTGCAGTTCCATCCAATCTTTGGCATTAACTGTCCTTCTCCACTGATCTGTGGAGCTCCACGTTGCAGCATTACTGTAAGTCAGGCTCTCCCACACAACAGTATTTGTAAGAAAATGCTCCAAAGGAGATTCCAAAAGTCAAGCTCTAATAATTTTGGGACTGAAACTCAAAAAACCTTTAATTACTTTGTGAGTTACAACGACTTCTTTTGCCATGCTGGGGAAAAAACCTGCAGCTGGTGGAAGATCTTCCCAGTAACCTTTCACTGTCTTTGGCCATCAAGGTGTGTGCACACAAAACTGCCACCACTGAGGCAACAATTATAGAGAAAACAGCATTTTTTGGAGGCAGAATTGTTCAATCCACTATGAGAAACAGATTGCTGAGTTATGTCAGGAAGGGCTCCGTGTGGTGAATCTTACCATGATACACAATCTAATTCCTTACCAGAACTACCACACATGAAAAAAGCCACTCCTTAAGGCATTATCTCAGACCAAAGGCACAGACTCCCCAAAATCCAAACACTTTGTAACACCTGAAGGTGCTAAAAGCTCAGAAAAGGAAGCAACAGCCAGAAACAACCACCCTGTGAGAGGGAGATCCTGGAGATCTGCAGGTGACTGTGTCTGTCCCTGAGTCACCTCCCTCTTATTCCTGACTGCAAACACATGGAACAGGTGCAGAGACACTTCAAAGGAATGGCAGACTTTGAAGGAATCCTTCAGTCCACAGTTAGTGGCAACTGAAACTCCACATAGGGATCAACTGGATCATCAGGAGCTCTGGGAACATCTTGGAATAAACAGGAAAACATCCTGTGCAGAGCATGAGTGAGAAACTCCTTGGCATTTGAGCACCACCAGGGTAATAATTAACTCAGTACTTGCTCCCTTATGAAATCTATATGCCAATCTACTGCTCTACACATAAATTCACATTTTCCACACTTTACATGCTGGTTTGAAGTACCCCCATTCTTCCCTCAGCTCTCCCAGAAGGAAGGACCAGAATTTGCCACAGATCAGCATGTAACATCACTTTTACACAGGATTTACCAAAATGCTTTCTCTCCTCTCAGCTGATGAACATTTCAGCTGCTTAGGCTGCAACAAGCAGGGATGATGCAGGACCTTGAGTGTTGTGTTCAGTTCTGGGCCCCTGAGTTGAGGCAAGAGATTGAGGGGCTGGAGCGGGGCCAGAGAAGAGCAACGAGGCTGGAGAAGGGAGTGGAGCTCAAGTGCTGTGGGGAGAGGCTGAGGGAGCTGGGGGTGTTTGTGCTGGAGAAGAGGAGGCTGAGAGGTGACCTCAGCACTGTCTGGAAGTGCCACATCAGGGAAGTTGTGGCCAGGTGGGGGTTGGTCTCTTCTCCCAGGCACTCAGCAATAGGACAAGGGGGCACAGGGGGCTCAAGCTCTGCCAGGGGAAATTGAACTTGGAGAGCAGAAAAAACTTGTTTGCAGAGAGAGTGCTGAGGGATTGGAATGGGCTGCCCAGAGAGGGGGTGGATTCCCCATCCCTGGAGGTTTTTCAGCTGAGCTTGGCCGTGGCACTGAGTGCCATGATCTGGTAAAGGGACTGGAGTTGGCCCAAGGGTTGGACTTGATGATCTCAGAGGTCTTTTCCAACCCAATCCATTCTGTGATTCTGTGATGAAATGAGAGATGAGTCCATGATGGGACAGCAGAGCCCACCTGCAGGAGACACACTAATCCTGCCAACTTCAGTCCTGCAATACTGACCTCAAATCTGTTCCCTGTGAGACTTGTAAAAGAGTTGTGAGCTTTGCAGTTGTTCAGGGAGACACTCACCTTTATAGATAGGAGGCTTATCTCTGTCAGACTTCTCCCTGTTAGCCAGCTCCAGGAAATCCTCTATCAAATCCAGAGATATCAGGGACTGGCTGAACACCAGGCTGGAAACAGGGACAGGGAAACACAAAATTTATCTCTGAAGGTATCTGAATTATTATACTGCTTGGTTTTATTTCCCTCCTCCCTCTGATATGACCTTTGAGACAAACAGCCCTTCTGGACACAGGCAGAGTTTGGTGGAGTCTTGACCATGTGTGGGAAAACTCCCTGATAAAAAGGAGTGTAACATACACACATTTGCTTCAGAAACAGCCACAGCAAAATGAAGAGGGACTGGAGAACACTGTCAGACTAATACATTGATAAGGCCATCAGTAACATGTCTAGAACTGCCTTACACTTTGTCTCCAAGCTCCTCTGCCATTCGAAGGATTTCAAAGAGAAGAACCATTTTGCCAGAATGTTCCAACACTTCAGCATCTGCATCAGTGACAAAATCTTTGTACCAGTCTGGTGCTGGGCTGCCAGGATTGGAAGAGGAGGCAGCTTTGCCTAAAAAAAATAAAGATAAAAACATGGTCTCCATTTAAATGCTTTGAGATGTCTGAACAGAATTGTTTCCCCACAGTTAGAAGTAACTGATGTGAAAAGAGTTAGAGAGACAAAGAAAAATCAGCATTTGCACTATTAGCAATTCCAAGGCTGCACAAGAGGTAAACATTTAACTGATCCAGAGACAGAAACTCACCCTGCCTATAATGCAATTAACACATTTCACCTCTATGTGTGTCTTACATATATACACTCCTCCTCTTACATGTTCATAAGACATTTGTCATCACTATGGGGCCAAAAAAACCCAGAATTCTCACCTCAACTGTCTCCCAAAAAACTGAATTACTCAGGGAAAATCACTGCACTCACATGAAATGACAGAATCAGAAAATCCCCTCTGTGATACCAGACACAAGACAAAATCCAGATGATTAAAAAAAAATCCAAAAATGAAACGTGGAGCTGCAAGAAGTTTAAACAATAAAATAACCTTCAAGAAGGGTTTGTATGCCTGTGCATTGTACCTCCTTGCTCAACATCCAATTCCAGGTGCAAGAAATGTGTATTTCTTGATCTTTCTACTAATGTTTATGTTAAAAGAAGACAAAAATCAGCACAGCTCCTCTGTTAACTTTATATAATTTTATAGTTTTGAATTAAAAAAAAAATCACTGTGCAGCCTCCCTGCCCCAGGAGCCCCGAGTTCCAAACTGATGGCCCTTGTTTTTGCAGGATGAGTGGAATTAGGAGGAGCAGGATGTGTAAGTGTGGAATTAAGGCATCTGCCATCCTGCAACACAGCAGAATTCCTGACAGCTCTCTCCGTACCTTTGATTCCTTCTGTATTACACTCACCTTCATCTGACTTGGTTGATGAAGGGTTGTTGGAAAGATCTTCTGCATTTCCCTCTCCACCTCCACGAGATCTTGAATTCCAGACTTTAATGACTTCAACATCATTATCACTGCCACTGCCACTTGAGCTACACTCTTTCTTCACCTTTTTCCCCTTGGATTTTTTTTTCCTAAAAAACCATTATACACCCTGTTATTATTTTTTTAATTCCATTGCTAGAGAACATATTCCAACAGATACATAAAATACAAAACAAACATTCCCTTTTATAGGAATCACTTCAGTTCTATTAGGGAAACAAATCCAACAAACAAAATAAAAGCCCAATTACTTTGAATAATCATCAGAACTTAAGCTCATTGAAGTTTCTTCTGAATCTGAAGCTATGAAGTCATCCATACTGTCTTCATCAAAATAGCCCTCAAAAGAGAAAAAACAGAAATTATTAAGTATGTTCATCCAAAACCTTTCATTAAACCTTTAGTCATCTGCTTATTCTTCATTTAAACAATGGTAAGTTCTACAAAGGGTTTGCCTTGGGAAATGCTTTAAGAATGACAACATACCCAGAAAGAAAAATACGACAAAACCAGCAGCAAAGTTACCTCACAGCAACCAAGATTTCCATTAATTTGATGAAACTTTACCTAGAGTTTGGCAAAACTTCTTTGGAAAGTTCTCAGCAGAGAGTATTTTGATATATCTAATTTACCTTATTTTCTTTGCTAATATAATCCAGCTGCAAACACCAAGGGTGAGTCCAGATTCTGCTCAACATCTGGAAATCCTGGAATAGTTTAGCTCCAGCTTTTCCTCTTCCACCTTCATTGCCACCACCTACACCTGCCAATAAAGTCCAGGTTTTAGAGGGAGTTTGCCACATTCTGCTCCCCCTCTGAACACCCCTCAGGGTTCTTTCCAGATGCACATCATGTTGGAACATCTCTTGTAAAAGAGCTCAAATTACGCAGTCACAGGCATTTTTTTTCCTTGTTAAAGTTGTCAAAATTAGATTTTCCCCTTTTTCTTGATAATAAGAAACATGATTACATTTTTACACAAAAGCACATTTCTCCCCAGTACAGGAATAACTCCAAATCCTCTTAAAAAGACATCCATGTCTATTTGGGTTTTGTAACAGCAGCCCAAGGTGGAAAACACAAAATAACATTGGCCTTTAAGGTTTCAATGAATTTGGCTTCCAATTTTTAGCTCCCTGTATTTAATGACTTGTAATGCTGCAGTTTTCTGCTCCAATAAAAACCCTAAAAAAAGCCCAGCCTATTTGTCCATTGTCCAAACACAGATCAGTGCAAAGCAATAACAATGTTCAGAGAGTTAATTGCTTTTTTCTAGTCTTGATTTCTCATTAAGCATCACATTAGGCTCCTGAAAGAGATTGTTTTTAATATTTATTATGTGCTAATTTAAGGCAAACCTGCAAAAAAAGAGTGTTTCTTGCACTGCAGTCATCAAGTGTCTACCAAAAAACAAGCACAAAACTTACTTGGTGCATTTGCTCAATACATGAGATAATCCCTCTAAACATCTGTAAAGTATGTTCTAATTATACAGCTTGGAGTATCTTCCCATTTGTGCTTTGGGAAATGGAATTGTAAAGACAACAGGAATCCTCAGAATTGACTTCCCTCACCATGAGTTGTCCCAGGGAAAGTTGCCATCAGCAAGTTTTGACTTAATAAGACTTTTAAAACTCTTTATAACTGAACTAAATGGAGGCAACAGAAAGCAGAACTATGGCCATGAACTGGCAGTTTACCTGGGAGGTCAGAAACTGCACTCTCCAGAATCTAAAGGTGTTAACACAATAAAGTCCATACTGCTATAAAGTGAGATGCAATTCATCTTTCTAGTAACCAAACTAGAGAATAACCTGAACAGAAAAATACAATTAAAAAAATTCCTCAGCAACAGACATTTTAAGACAGGTAGTTTAACAAGTGCAAAAAAAAAAAAAAAACAAGAACTGGCCCAGCTGAGCATGTAGGACATTCTGCAACCACTGCAAAAAGGGAATTAGGGAATTTCTCCTCCATGCTTTACACAGAATCCTCCCAGCAGTGCCTTGAACATTCTTGATGACAAAATTCATTCATTCAATTATTATGAATGGTATTTAAAAACCCAGAATTGCTCCAGAACCCGAGAGCTGCAGCTGAGGGACGTGGCTGTGAGAGGCACAATGGCACAGCAAACCTCCCCAGGAGCTCCTGGAGATGACCCTTCCCACAGTGTGTCACTGGGACATGCTGATATCTCAGTACCCTGATAAACTAAAATTACAGGCTGCAGTGGCTCATCTCTAATGCAGTGAGCACAGTAACACATTTTAGGGTTGTATTTTTTCTCTTATACACCTTTTCAATTAAAGAAATCTGACTTTTTTGTGAAAGATGCAAATTTCCAAGACAGACCAGTCATAGGATCACAGAATCATAGAATGGATTGGGTTGGAAAAGACCTCCAAGATCATCACATCCAACCCTTGGGCCAACTCCACTCCCTTTACCAGATCATGGCACTCAGGGCCACGGCCAAGTTCAGCTGAAAAACCTCCAGGGATGGGGAATCCACCCCCTCTCTGGGCAGCCCATTCCAATCCCTCAGCACTCTCTCTGCAAAGAAGTTTTTTCTGCTCTCCAACTTCAATTTCCCCAGTCAAGATCTCCCTGAAAGCTGATAAAAAGCACAGTCATTGTGAAACCCAGACTTAGGGGTTTTGAGAGAAAAGAAGAGACAGGTCCACAAAAGAGCCAGTATTTGACAAGCAGCATCTTCAGCTGGCACAGAGGCAGCAGGGACTGCAGGGCTTGGCAGTGCTTACACCAGGACAGCTCAGTTCTGTATCCTCTCCCTCTTCTCTTACAGTCAATACCTTGTTTCTCAGGAGAGTAAGACATTAAATCAATTACATAGAGTAAGACATTAAATTGATTGTATTTTATATTTAGAAAAGGAAGAACCACCTATGATCCAAAACCTGATGGTGGGCTGCTGTAAAGAGATAACAAATATTCCTCTTTCTCAAAAAGCCCAAATGTTTTGCTATAATTCAAGTGTCAGGAGCTAAAGTAAATCTTACAGGAAAGCAGCAAAATGCATCCGTAGAGCCAGTAACACACATAAAACCCCCAACCCACCAACATGGTCAAATGCCCCCTACTAAAAGCCCAGAGAGAAGGGTGGGCACACACCTGTGAGATGATCCAGGTAATACTGGTAGAGTTTGCACTGGATGGGAGTCATGCGAACCTCCAGGACGTACTCGTACTTGGGAGGCAGGAATTTGGTCAGGGCTGTGTAATCCTTCCTCTGCAATGGCACACACTCTGCTTCAGTCACAGGAACGTGAAAACCACTCCCCACAGCTTAACAACTTTTGGCATCTTCACTGACAAATGGATAAACTGCAATGATTTGGGAGCTTTCCAACCACAAAGGGAGGAAAAAAATAACCCACAGAATAGAACCCAGTTACAGGCCCTGTCAGCAGGAACCCATTGGACCTACTCAGTGTGGCTGGGTAGGCAAAAGTCTGTGACCTGTTAACCCCAAGTCCAGTTCCAAGTTCCTTGCAAAGCTGACAGCAACTCCAGCTGCTCTGGGAACTATTTTTATGGGGTTTTTTAGAATATTAAAACCTTTTTGGGTGAAAGCATGTCAAGCAGTGTGAAATACTAAATACTTAAGTATTGAAGTGAAAGTACTAAAACCTTTCTCTGTGAAAGAATGGGTAAGTCAAGCAGCTGATATCAATGTTTGTCTCACAGGGGGTCTCCCACTCTGGAGTTTTCTGATGCTTGGGGCAATGCAGATTTTACTTCTATTTTCATTTTTTTTGACTCTTAGAGAGTCTACATCTCTCTACCCTGCCTTGAGCCAGGTGGTACACTGATCCTGCTCAGAGACCACTGTACTCTGAGGAGTTGAGTGGCCCTGCCCAGAGCTGCCCTCCTGTGCTGTGCTGCACACCCTGCTTATCCTCTGGCAACAAAGCAGTTTTCTTGCAAGGAAATTATCCAGTAGCTCAATGAGCAGAAGGGAGAGCTGCTCTGCACAGACAGGACCTGCCCAGTGCTGCACAAACATGGCACCTGAACACACATAAAATTTACTTGCTGTTTATATTCCTCTTTCATTCTGTCTTCCTGTACTGCTGTACAGAATTATGCATTGCTGTGCTCTCAGTACTGTTCCTATTTCCAAGATTTTATGATAGGAGGTCTTTTACACTGCCATAACTTATTTCCCTGCCTGTGGGACTGTCCCACCATGGCATTCTCACCCAGCTCATCCTCACATGGACTCCTGAATCAGCCACCAACACCTGCCCAGCCAGGGGGAGGCATCTGTGCCTGCAGGGTGTCAAACTCTGGAAAGCTTTGGACAGCAGAAGGGCAGGAACATCCTGCTGATGGCCCACAAGGTGCAGCTTAACTGAAGGGCAAGGACTCCAGTCCTTTTTCTGGAAGTTCATGCAGTTCTGCTTTTTTTTGTAATCTAAGGTTCCTAAAATAACAAATTCTTCAACCTTTTGGAATAATTTTCTTTCTCTGCTCTTCCCCATTGTTCTGACTCTCTTAGATCAGAAAAAAGAGGAATTCATAACCAAGTGACAAACTGCAGATCACCAACTTTGAAGGCAGCTGAGTTTTTAAATGTGTGTTCTTTACACATGCACACTGAATTATATAAGAATATTTCAAAGCAACTAATGCCTTTCTCTACCATAAAATTTCCACCAGGAAACAGGAAACACCTGTATTGTCTAACACATATGTATGTCCTGCTCAGGATACACAAATTCCTTAGTTTTTATTCAAGTGTCAGTGTAAGTCACACTGACATTAACAGTCACAACAAATAACGCAGAGATCTAAGAATCAGCACAAATATCCAAGTCAGAAGAGTTACTGGAGCTCTGAGAGAACAAGCCGAGAGGCCTTTGGGTGCTCTTACCTGAACACATCCAGCCAACATCTCATAGAGAATGTGTGCACGTTTCTTCATCACTCTGACGTCGGCCAGGGTGGAGTCCGCGCACTGCCCGTTCTGGATGGGGTTGATGAACCGATTCCGGAACTCCTTAATGGAACCCAGCAAATTCTCCTTAATGAAGTTAACCATGCAGTGATCTAGGACAGAAAAATCACACTTGAGTTGGTCAGAATGGAAAGCACAGTACTGGGATTAATTCAAACAGAAAATAAATGTGTTCTATGGGAATACAGACACAGAGACCTCACAGGCAGCTTCACTGTATCAAATTCTTTTCTCCTAATAGAACTAAACCTATTTTTATCTTGCTGACACACTAAAGTATAATCAAGGAAATAAACACTTCTTAAACCAGACAACTACTCACATTCTATAAGATTATTTTGCAGTGGTGTTCCTGTGAGAATTATTCTTCTCCTAGACCGAATGGAATTCATTGCCTTGGAGACAGCAGATGCTTCATTTTTCAGAATGTGTCCTTCATCACAAACCACAAAGTCAGGGCCTAGGAAAGAAAGAATATTAGATCTCTCCCATATTGTATAACAACAAAGAAACTAACAGCCTGAACAACACAAGATTTGTTCCACTGATGTTACTAAAGGGGTTTTTTATGGCGGGGTTTTTTAGCACCACTTGCACAAGTACTCAGAGTCCCATTCTGGTAAACTACTTGTGAAGTCTTCCTGGGAAGGATTAAATACTCCTTTACAATGTATTCCTGTTAAAATGATCTGTCCCTACAGCTGTGTGTTCATGTACCTTCATCCACCCTGCCAAATATTGAGGGGCTGGAGCGGGGCCAGAGCAGAGCAACGAGGCTGGAGAAGGGAGTGGAGCACAAGTGCTGTGGGGAGAGGCTGAGGGAGCTGGGGGTGTTTGTGCTGGAGAAGAGGAGGCTCAGGGGGGACCTCATCACTCTCTACAACTACCTGAAAGCATGTTGTAGGCAGGTGGGGATTGGTCTCTTCTCTCAGGCAACCAACAGTAGGACAAGAGGGCACAGCTTGAGCTCTGCCAGGGGAGGTTTAGGTTGGATATCAGGAAGAAATTCTTTCCAGAGAGAGTGGTCAGGGATTGGAATGGGAGGTGGTGGATTCTCCCATCCTGGAGGTTCTTAAACTGAGCTTGGCCGTGGTACTGAGTGCCATGATCTGGTAATCACAGTGGGGTTGGATCAAGGGTTGGACTGGATGATCTCAGAGGTCTCTTCCAACCCAACTGATTCTATGATTCTATGAAAACTCTGGAAAACTATTCCTTCCCTCCAGCTTTAGGCTGCCACCTGCTGACACTCAGGTGAACCCAAACCCACCAAAATTCAGGCCACCTGTAATTTTTCATTAAGGCCACAGGTCAGTGTCAATAGGGACACACAGCACAATCAGAAGTCTTGATCAGATGAAACACAACCCAATGTGATTGGAATTACAGACAAGGGAATTGTCACCTTGTAGCTGAAAGTCACCTCAAAAAGGTCCTCAGAAGATAAAACCAGACTTCTACATGAGTTGCATAAGGAATGTCAAACCCACACCAAAATGTATTTCCACAACAAGCAAAGCAACTCTAATAAAATTATTAAGTGTTCTTATTTGGGGTTTAAGGTAATACCAAACTTGGTAGAACAGACTTACATACCCTAATTGTTTTCAGATTTGGGGCAACTTCTGGAAGCTCATTCTGTGAAAGGAGTAGTAGAAGATATTCCAGGATCCAACTGGTAACTCGAAATGAGTGTTTTAGCAGCTCTAAACCTGAGACCCCAAAGTCAGTGAGGACAAGCTGATGCTCCATGAAGAGCCATGAGCTGGTTCAGCTCTAAAAAGGACAGGATTTGGGGTGCCAAAGGGGTGTCCATCAGCAAGGACAACTGAATCTTTTGTAACTTACTAAGAACAGTTTTCCTCAGACTGAATTTCAACTGCAAGAAAGGTAATTCTAGGGCAGTGATCAACAGAAGAGAATTAATTACACCTCTGACCACTTGCATGGACTCATCAGTGCCAGTCACCTTAATTGTGCCATTTTAAGGGTCAGAAAGGGATTTGAATCTTACACATCAACAGAAATCCAGAAAATATTTCTTTCCAAGCAGAAAAGAAGATGACTTTTGAGCCTAATCTAGAAGACAATTCTGAAAACCCACATAGGAATTCTGAACACACTTAGGCTTGTCCAAGTCTACAGATTTCTGAATTTACACACCCACCACAGAAACATTTCCCCACATTATTTCACAGTCTTTGTACCTTCTCTGTTTTGACAGTGAGAAAACTGAGTGGCCACACATAAAGTCCTCATTCCACTGCAGAGAACCACCTCTAATAGTGAGAGATCCTTTCTCCTGTCTTTGTTTCATTAAAGACTGTGACTCATTAACATGAAGTTATAATAACAAATTAAAAAAACACCTCAAACTTGTTGTTTAGATACGTGTATGACAGTAAAAATAGGGAAAAAAACCCTATTTCAGTACACTTATTTGTGCTTTCCTTGGCAGGCTTGTAGCACTGTACCTTGAACTAACATCTTGGCTCCAGTTCAGCAGAAGGGATTTTCCTAAATTTGTGGAGTTTTTCCCAAAAACACAAATGCAAGTCACTATGGACAGAACATTCCTCCAAATATTATGAAGGAATATAAAACTTAGAGGGATCTCAAGGGCTCATTAGTCCACTTTCTCCATCTGAGAGAAGGGTTAGGAGAGAGGGACAGACAAATCCTCCCTGACAGAAGTGGCAACACCACAGTCTCTGCTCTCTTGCTAAAACACTGTGCAGTGACAGCAATTTAAATGATTCTGCTGCAAATCTCTATAAATTCTGCCCTTTCCTTTTGCCAACTGATGTCAAAACCAACTGATAACACTCCTTCCAATACCCAGCTCTTAGATGATGAAAAATTTGTCATTTAGTTGTCTTTTTCCTAGGCTAGAAAACCTTACTCCTGCAATCTTTCCTCAAAAATCAGTTTTCATCTTCTTATCCTACTGTGTTTGCACGTTAATATATTGAAATATATAAAAGATGGATACACAGAGATACAGACACACAGTTCTGTTCCCCTGGAGTCTACAAGAACTTTATACAACTGCCAAGTGAAGAGCAGCTTTCAAGTTAAACTGTAAAGGAGTTTTTATTAGGAGCAACACTTATAAAAAGTACCAAGTGCTGCAAGCAGAGCACAACCCACCAGCACCTCAGCAGTGGCACAAAACATTGTGGACAACCATTTGGGGCTCTGCCACTAATAAATAAAATTAATTAACTCAGATCTCCACCCATAAACTTTGGCTAAACCTTCCCCCTCTGGTCCCTCCCCAGTGCAACACAAGCTTTGACTTGCTGTGTATGACACACCCCAGCAGGGTTTGCCTGGACCAGACACAGCATTAAATCAGCACTCAAATACCAATTTGCAGCATTTTAAATGGAAAATGCTCCCAGGGACCAAGGTTTTCTCTCCTCTCTGCAGTCCCAGCAGGAAGGCAGCACTTCCCTTCCAACCCTCATCCTGCCAGCCTGCTGCTCTGATCCACCAAGAAATCCTGCAGTGACCTTACTCACCAATTCAGCCAATCCAAATGGCTCCAAAAACCAATGGGTAACAACAGACAGACACTTAGGACAAGGGGGCACGGGGGGCTCAAGCTCTGCCAGGGGAAATTGAAGTTGGAGAGCAGAAAAAAATTCTTTGCAGAGAGAGTGCTCAGGGATTGGAATGGGCTGCCCAGAGAGGGGGTGGATTCCCCATCCCTGGAGGTTTTTAAGGTGAGCTTGGCCGTGGCACTGAGTGCCATGATGTGGTAAAGGGACTGGAGTTGGCCCAAGGGTTGGACTTGATGATCTCAGAGGTCTTTTCCAACCCAATCCATTCTATGATTCTACCTTTCTGCAATTTATTGAAACAGAGGAAGAGTTGAAGCAACATGAAGAACATGAAATGCCATCAAGCTGTGTCAGGGGAAGTTCAGGCTGGACATCAGGAGGAATTTCTGAGTGTGGTTGGTCAGGCACTGGAAGGGCTGCCCAGGGAGGTGGGAAGTGCCCACCCCTGGAGTGTTCCAAGCACAAGATGTGGCACTTCATAGTATGGGTTAGAGGGCACTTGGCTGAAGGTTGCACTTGACCTTGGAGGTCTTTTCCAACCTTTAAAGATTGTGCATTCTATGAGAACAATTATGGAGTTGTTTCAAGGTTGATTTTCTTCATGGTCTGATTCCATCCTACCAATCCAGCAGTCCAAGAAGGGAATAAAACAGGGGGTTCCATGTTCACACTTTCCACAAGGGAAAAAAATCAACAAAAATCCATCACATTTAATTTCCTCACTGCCCTAGAACATGACCCACCCTGAGCACCAAGTTCCTGTCCCGTCACCAGGAGGCAGCAACTCACACTTTCCTTCCCTGGCTTTGACTTTCCTCACAGTGTTCTCACAATAAATGAAGCAAACCAGATACAGACACTGACAGCATGGGGTTCCCCTCCACTTAATTTGTTGTTTTGGTTTCTTACTTGGTGGATTTTTTTGTTTGTTTTTTAGTAACTACAGCTTCAGGAGGAGGAGTCAAAAAACACAGTAGCAAGAAGGGCATTTCCTTCACTGCTTAAATCATGTGTGTGGAATCAACATGGCCACAAAAATAGTCCACCAGCTGCTGTATTTGAGCTTCCCTGACTCCACAGCAACTCTATGACTTAGTTGGCAGAAAATTAATTAATGTTTTAGCTCCTCCAACTGGCTTCCTGCAGAGCTGGAGATGCCAGTTCCACTTGGCCAATGCCAACAATCACCAAGTTAGTTTTTCCATTAGAATAAACTCTCTGTCTGCTGGAACAAAATTCACTGGAACTTCACAAAGTCAAGGTCACCAAGTACAGTTATCAACAAGGAAAAAAGAAAAAGGAAAACCAATCACACAGTGTCGATGTAAAGTCCAGTCAGTTAATTAAAATCCAAGAAAACCCACCTCCATTTACCCCACCCACCTCTCTGTATTCTCAATTTAAAGAGAAATGCCAATAAATCTGGAAGTTACAGAAAAGGTGCCTTCTAAAAACAGTTTTTAAGGTGTACCTGCAGCTGCATGAGTAAGTTATTCTTGGCTATCAGTTGAGAATCTGAAAGGAAATCTTGCTGTTTTGGTGAAACTTGCTAGTCCTAAAATTTTTACTTATTTTTTGTGCCCACCTGATAAGATCAGTCATATTAACTTGCAATACTTTAAAGTGCTTCCATACATGTTGATGTAAGTTTGCTCAGTTCAGCTCAGCTCAAACCAGACATGTTTCTCATGACTGAAAAAATAATTAAGTGCTTTATCTGCACTCACTTAACTAGAATGTAATTAACACTTGTTCTAAGGCACATTTTCAACGAGTAGCTGCCTCCTCAGTGGTAGATTTCCATCAAGGACAAAGCAGTTTGTGGCTGTAACAAAAAGGCAGCTGAAAATAACCTTGGGCACAACCTGAGGTTACCTCCAATCACCTTGCAAAGAAAGCAATGAAAGCAAAAATAGAAATTTAACAGGAAAAGCATTTCCAGGATATATTCCTGGGATCCCTTTTGTATTTGATCTAATAGAAAAGACTGTTACAGAAACCTATTTACACGAGCAGATGGGGGAGTTTCTGAACAGTAATTTCTGTCACTCAGAAAAGGCAACAAAGAAAATCTGATCAATCTTCCTGATGTTTTAATTTATTTACTTTGCTCACATACATAAATAAGGAAGTACAACAGACACAAAATGTATGAATTTTTACTTACCTGGATCAACTAAAGCTTTATTGAATATTTCTTTAAGTTTTCTACTCTTCACATTCCTCCCCTGTGCCAGGTTTCGGTACATCTCGTAGCCGATGATCATCACCCCTCCCTCGTCCTGCCAGCGCTGCAGCATGTAGCTCCTCTCCTGGGGGCGCTTCACCGTGGCCAGCTCACACACCTACCCAGGGAAACAGCCTGCAGTGCCTCTGAACACACTGACACACTGCTCTGACCTTGTCCCACTTCAGCAGGTGGGACCAGTTTATCCCTGTGTGGGTGTGACCAAAGCTGTGCATTCTAAACCCTCTGGGCCATTGCCCAGCAACTCTTCCCAATGGCCCATTGGCAGCAGCTGCCCAGGGCACAGCTGAGCCCTCAGCCTGGCAGCTGGCTGGGAAAGAAGCCTGGCAGAGGAGCTGGGAGAACTCCCCTCCAGGGACTCCTTGGCACCTCCACACCCACCTGAGGGCTCAGCTCTGCTCAGGGGCCAGCAACCAGTCCAAAATCCCCCCTGACTCCCACAGTCACATCCCCCACTCTGGAACTCCCTGCCCTGGGGGACGCACTGGGGGCTCCCACCTGTACCTCAGGGGAGACAATCTGGGGGTTTGGGGACCTTGGGGAACCACTGGTTGGATCCAGAGGAGGATCAGAACCTGGACAGGAGGAGCCCACCACTCTCCACCAGACTGGGACATCATCTGCACCAACAGGTTTGTCCCCTCCTTTTCCTTTGGACTCGGGGGAACCCCGTGGGGCTCAGCACAGGGGCCACCAAACCCCACTGTGTTTGTGCCCCAGGGGGCTGGGTTCCACTGCTGGGTTTGGGGGTTAAACCCAATTTCTCTTTGTGTCATTGCATTCATTGTAATATTGTTATTAAGTTGTAACTCTGACTTATAATCTCCCTTGTGTTGGGTTCGTTTCTCCTGTTGGTTCACCTTTAAACCAGCACAAACCTTTAATATTTAAGAATTATTAATTCAAGTAGATTTTTCACATTCCTTAGCCTATATTTTGAGTGGTGGAGCTTCCCAATTGTGTAAACCATTCAGTTATTTCATTTTTAAGAAACTCTTTTTAAGCCTTGTACCTCTAATTTTTCCTCATCTTCTAAACCTTCTTGCCACTTTTCAAACTCATTCAGCCAGTTCAGGGCAGTGTTGAGTGGACACACAACCAGAGCTGTCCGAAAATCCAGCTTGTCACACAGCAACACTGTGTGGAGAAAACTTACTACCTGCAAGAGGAAAAAACAGACAGAACACTAAATAAACCACTGGGGATTAAACACCAGGAAAGAAAGATACATCTATTCAATTATGTCATGAATTACCAACAACAATCTTGTTTAAACAGGCTTTTTCTGTTTCAACTCACTGCTTAAAATGTAATACAGGTGCCTTCTGAGTTCATACACTTCTCTGAGTTCAACACATACTCTGTGTTACACATCCTTCATACACTGAGCTACAGGCAGTTCTGAACAGGATTTCATACGTAGGGAACCCTCCCTTTACAGTTCACCAATCACCCTCATAAATTAAAAATTTCTATAGGTAATTTTTAAGCTTTCTCATAAAACTCACCCCAAACATCAAATAAATTCACATTGAATTGTCTGGAAAGTGAAGTTCAGTCTTTAAACAGTTTTTCACATTTTTTCGCCGTATTGCTCCAAAGCAGGTTATGGAAATGTTTTCCAAGGATTCCCCTTGCAGCCAGCCTGGCTCTGTGTTGCACAGGACAACACCTGCTTGAGACCCAGGAAAAACCTTTTGTTGTCACTCAGTGTTGGGCCTGTTCTGTGCAGCAGTGACTGAAGGCAGGACTAGAGCACTCAGGAGAGCAGGAGAGTCAGCGAACTCCAGCTCTGCCACCACATTTTTGGTGTGATTGCACTCTCTAATCCACGCTTTTCAGTTCTTCCTGGAGAAAATTTTCATATCTGGCAAGGCTGATTTAATATACTGCTGAAAGGAATTTCAAACTGCAAGACTATGCTTGGAACAGAGCAACAAATTGCTTTGAGCTGCTGAACAAATTACTTCGTCCCTCAACCCAGAAGAGTCTAAACTGCAGCAAAAGCACAAAGCATCTGACTCTAGACACTAAAAAACCCTAAACATGACAAACTCATCATTTATCAGCGCAGCAAATCAACTAAAAAAGCACTCAAGGAAACAAACAGTTCAAGGAAAAACACACAAAGAAGGAAGACAGTAAAATGTAAACCCAACCTGCTTAAGATTCTTACACTGCCTTAGAAACAGGTTCTTGAAGCCTGTCTCCTACCACTGTATCTGCTTGTTCTGAGTTGCACTTGGAAATAAATACAACCTCTTCACACAAACATCAGTGACTACTTAATTTAATTTTAAATATTTTTGAAGGAAAGAAAGCACAATGGTGAAGAACCTTCACAGCCACATGCTACAAACACAACTTTTTTCTCAAGCTTTCTGCACAAAACATTCTCCTCCAGTAACTATCCTCAAGTCACTGTCTATGACATGTAAGTTTTATTATGTTCTGAAAGCCATTTAAAGGGGCTTTTGCTGCATCAGTTTGTGAGAGAAGCCACAGAGCAGAAAACAAGATGACTTTTGTTTCTTACCTGTAACGTTTTCCCCAGGCCCATACAGTGAGCAAGAATGCACCCAGAACCAGGAGAGGTCTTGGTTTTTTTTACAGATTCACAACAGCAATCCCACATGAACTGAACACCTAAAAAAATCATTGAAAGTTCTTACTAAACATTCCCTTTGCTGAAGCTCACCCTGTAAGAGACAGGTGTGATCATTTAAAGATCAGGGTAACTCTTAGAAAAGCAGATGTCAGGATAATTATGGATTCATTTCTGCCCTGTGGGTTGTAGGTGGGATGATCTTTGTCTTGAACTTGATTATATTCACAGTTTCACTGAAGATGTGGCAACTGGGTGAGAAAATATTACTGTAAGGGCTGGAGATGACTGATCTTGGGGACAGGCAGAAAAGAAGAGCCATTCTGGTATTTGCCTGTCAAGGAGTTTTCCCTGTGATTCTAATCCAGGATGCATAAGGTGTTGTGCTCATGGAGAGAAAAACACTTTGTTTTGGACTCTCTTTTCTTACCATCTACTTGGTGTGGTTTCAGTCTGGTAACTATACTCCTGTGAACCTGCACTAATGGTTCTTTGGTTTCTTCATCTTCATCCAAAACCAGCTTAGTTGTAATGGGACATTTCAGAGGGGAAGCATCTTCTATCTCTATCACCTATAAACAGAATCATAGGAACAGTTCTCACATGAATAACACAAGCACTTGAGAGACATTGGGTTTAGCAGAACTGGTAGTCATAATTTGCTCAGCAAAGAGAAACACAGAATCATAGAATTGATTGGGTTGGAAAAGACCTCCGAGACCATCAAGTCCAACCCTTGGGCCAACTCCACTCCCTTTACCACATCATGGCA